>OX439133.1:39685409-39702909 GCA_949318235.1 Ecdyonurus torrentis
CACTATGGTAAGACCAGGCTATGTTTTTATATGTGTGCTAGCAAGACAAACTATGGACTATATCTCTTCACTATGGTAAGACCAAGCTATGGTTTTCTCCTAGCATTGCCAACATGTGATTTTTAATGAATAAACACAAAATAGGATCTTCAAAACTGTTGACAATTTTTTCCAGAATGTTAATGTGGCCCCACGTGAGAGTGTGAAAATACTGTAAAGTATGCAATTTAAGTGAGTACATGTATTCATGTTTATGACGTCAGAAACATGCAAAAATTAGTAAGAAAATGTTGTGTGGGTTGCATAAATCAAAATTTCTGATCACTGCTACGGAGCTACGTTTGGGTTTTGAGACAAACTAAAGTTATTTATGTAAGTCCCATCAAGTGTTTTGTGATATAAATGCTTCTGTTTTTCTCTGGTCTATTACTTAAAATCTTGCTTGACATTTTTTTAAATTTTATTCCACAGGCGCTGCTTGGTCGATTTTTATTCAACGAGATATCTGGACTGCTTTGGTGGACTGGAAGCTTATTTGTGGTGATTGGACTTGGACTCATCACTCATGCTGGCAAAGTGAAAACTAAAATTAACTAACGGATGTTTCCAAACTTACTGTGGAGAATTATGTTTGTCCACTATGTGACTGGACTTCATGGACTCTTTAAGTGGACTTGGACTTCATGGACTCATAACTCACGCTTGCAAAGTGATAATTAAACAAAGTAAGAATACTTGCAAACTTATAATGTAGAAATAATTTTCTACTGTTCTCCATGGACTCTTCAAGTGGACTGAACTTGGACTCTTACTTATGATGGCAAAGTAAAATCCAAAGCACAGTAAGAATGTAGAATCTATTTTGTACCATTCTCCATGGACTCTATGTGACTGGACTTAATGGACTCTTGCAAACTTACTGTAGAATTTAATTGTGTACTGTTCTCCATGGACTCTTCAATTGAACTTGGATTGATAGCATAGCTGATAGTGAAGGCCATGAGGCTAAATGTAAGTTAGGACTCTATGTAAAGAATTACCTTAGTTAAAGTGGACTCTTTCATTCAATTAGATTTGAACTCAGTTGATATAAAAAGACAACTAATATTCAGAAAGCTACCTAGCTACTTATTTTCACTACTTATTCTGGAGTGGACTTTGAACTCAGTTCTAGTGATACAGTGAAACATACATTCATGCACATATAAAAATAACTACCTAATAATTATGCTAACGAAAAGGATAGAAAAACCAGCAAGGGCCTTACCACAGTAGAAGTTCTATGGAGAGGTCGAGGTCTTGCATGGCACAGTATAATGTTATAAAATTTTCTTTATAACTTGAGAGCTTTCGTCATGTGATAATGACATTATCAATCAAAAGATAAAATTACTTGAGCACATCACTGAGCAGTGTACAAGACAAGACAGTGCTCAGTGATGTGCTCAAGTAATTTTCTCTTTTGATTGATAATGTCATTATCACATGACGAAAGCTCTCAAGTTATAAAGAAACTTTTATAACATTATACTGTGCCATGCAAGACCTCGACCTCTCCATACAACTTCTACTGTGGTAAGGCCCTTGCTGGTTTTTCTATCCTTTTCTTTATCATTGATCCTAACCGCGATGGTTTTTCCTCAAATTGATAATAATTATGCTAGCTCATTTCCAGCACAATTTGTTCTATACAGCATAATCTATGCTACATTGCATAATAACTTTGCTACGTATAGCATAACTATTATGTTGTACAGCCATAATTATATATCTTGTTCTAGTTTAGCAATATTTATGCTATAGTGACATAAATATATGCAGCATAAATTAAGTAATTTATTTGTTCCGTTTGTGATTTAATTTTTATTATTCTGGTAAAGTTGTATATTTAGTTTAATTTATTTATATAATTAAATTTAAAAAATTTAATTTATTATTTAATTATGTGATGCCGCTATATAGTCAAGAAATAATAAATTGATGGATAGACTTCAGCCCCCTGTCCTATATCTCACGATGCAGCATTACGATAATAATAATCACATTACAATAATATTAATAATTTTATTTATTAAACACCAAGGTGTACTTATACATATATATTTACATTTCATTCTACAAGTCTACATTTTTTGCATATTGACTTAATGATAGGGTCCGAGATGGACAATGAAGTAAATGGTACCTAGTACATAGGCCACTACATAATACACATACACATTTATCATTACACTCGTGATATTCTTTAATCTGACAGATTACATGGTGGAAACCATGCACCGCATAACGGGTAATAACATGCCTGTCTGTACAGTTTGGGCCTTTCCACCCATTAATATTAAATGCAGGGGTATTATAGAAGGCCAGGCTGATATCTTCAGTTTTACTTTGTTAGTCTATCCTTCACAAATTTAATGTAATTATCTGTTTTTAACATTTTAAATTTCACTTGTAGTTCCGTTACAAATAACTCCTCCCCTGCTAGCTCATAAACCAGCCTTGACGACGTAAATTTTGATAGGCAAAGTACCCGTTTTGTACAATAATATTAATTACGATGCAGTATTAGGACAGTGGAAATTAGCCTACGTACAAATATGTTTAGCAAATGAAAGCAGTTCCCTACCTACCATCATGAGGTTCACAGCTAGGTACGTGAACATCTTGATGCCTTAATTATACATACATACATACATATCATGACGCTATAATACCTTTCGGGGTAAGCCAACAACACAGACAGATGTTTTATCCTGACCCAGTGATAGCTAGACCTCCACAACTTGCTATCCTGACATACTTCACTTGCTTCCTCCAGTCTCATACCTTGTTTCATACATTTACTTTTACATTTCATACTGCAGCGTACATTCTTATTGTCCAACCACCTCAGACCATGATGTTTTAGGCAAGCTGCCTCTATCTCTCCTTCCATCCACTCTACTATCAAATATGAACCTGCTTTGCTATTCTTTCATCAGCTTTTCTCTCAACATGACCAAACCACCTTACGTAATACACTGCAGCTCTCATACTTCTCAGTCACAGTTTCTTTTACTACTGAATGCTGTTGGTATGAGTTTTCTCAGAAGTATGTGTGGTAAAACAAGATTAGATAGGGTAAGGAATACTTGGATGATGGAGAAATGCCTTAATTATCTCTACCAAAAATCTATAAAATTGGTGAATGTAAAACTTATTTAAAAATACTCGGGACTTCATATTTAAAACTTTTTTATACAATAAAATGTTACATATATAAAGATATAATCAATAAATTATTAATTTGTTACCTGTTTTCCCCAGTATACTATAACTATAACTATCAGTATACAATACATAAGATATATAATTACATAACAAATAGAAGAAGAAATGTCGAACAAAATGAGATAAATATACGACAAAAATTGGACCAGAAAACGCCCTTCAATTTACGCGTTTTTTACAGCTATTTTGAGACTTCTAGAGTGGGTAAGGGGTCCGCAATATTAAGAAAACATTTTTGACAAAAGAGACATTTTTTTTTTAAATATTGCGAGTCAAATTTTGAATGCCGCAAAACGTGGTAAAAATTTACGAAATTGAAATAATTTTTTAAATGTCTATTTATTTGTTTTGATCAATTAAAAAAAAAACTGTTGAAATTATGTATAACTTTATTACTATACACTGTGACCTGACTGACTGCTCTGGCTTTAATTGATTAAATTATAAAAAAGTTGCTACGTAACAAATAATATAATAATTTAAAAAAATGCATGTATACTATGTTCCTGTTATTTTATAAAATAAAAAAAAATTGTGAACCAATTTTAGTAGCCCATTAATGCCCACGGGGTCGTTAACGACCCACTACTTTGCTTCAATTAAAAATTTTTTGTGAAAGAACGAAAAGTCCCAGCAAAGCCATTCAAAAACGGCGCGGTAGCCAAGGATTTAAAGTATAGTATCAATTTTTATCGGCAGAGCGCGCCGCGTATGCCGGGCGGGAAGTGGTTCAAAGTAAAATTTTGCCCTGCGAGTTATGGGCATTAATGTGTTACCCCCGTAAGCTGCGACACTAACTAACTAGTTAAACCGTAGTTAAGTTGTTATTTTTATTGTTGCAACAATTGAAAAAAGATAACTAAGGTTTAACTAGAGGTTGCAGCTTACAGCCCCTAGTGTACGTATTGTTATTTGTGAAAAACAATAAAATATTATTTATTTTAAAAATAATACTAAATAAAAGTATAGAAATAGAAGGAGAGAAATAAGAGCAATAATGCTGTATGTTCGTAAACCTTCTGTTCTCTGCTACTAAAATGACGATCGTCTTTGGTTATTCAAATGGAATGCGCATTTTTTGGTGCAAGAAAACAGGATTTACGAACAGTACTACTGTGTATTGAAAATTAAAGCAAAGCAAATTTAATTCCCTAATTTTGATATATATGGTCAATGAAGAGGGGTTCTGATTAAATCACTACTATAGCCATTTTCTACGTCTTTTTTTTTTTTTTTTTTTTTTTTTTTTTTTTTTTTTTTTTTTTTTTTTTTTGAGAATAGTTTAAAAAGAAGTTAAAAAAAGTCTTAACAATTTTTAGTGAATTGATTTGAATAATTAATTTTTTTTTATGATAACAGTTTAAAAAAGAGAGTTAAAAAAAACGTCCTAAAGACTTGTGAATTAATTCGAATCTAGCTCTCTCACATTTATATCAAAAATCAACATTAAAGAATTTTATACTTTGCATAAATTTTCAATACATTGCTCTACTTTCTATCCCCCTATCATCCTATATTATAACCCTAATATTATATATAAGAAATATATATATATATATATATATATATATATATATATATATATATATATATATATATATATGTATATATATGTATATATATATATAATATATATACACAGTAAATTTGAAAAGCAGAATCTACTTCATTATACCGAGTCATTTTGACTTGGCGTAAAAACTGCTCATGTCTTTTTTCCAAAAAAGCTACTCTTGCTATTATTTCTAAAGGTCATTTTAGTTTTTATTTTGGAGTAAAACTACTTGGTTTCTCCGAGTTATTTCTGCTGCGATAATAGCAGGGTGACTCGCTCGCGCGTCAAAACAGCTCAAGCTACCTGAGCAGAATCTGCTTTGCCGTTGCAGTTTTGGGAGGTGCAGCTCGCGTGACGTCACACTACTTCTACTCTAGGCGAAGCAGTTTTAGGGCTGCGAACCACAGCTGATATAGCTTTGTTTTTACAGTAGAATTTGCTTTAATTTTTTCTTTCATAAATGTGATGCCATTATTTTTTATTTTTAATATAGATTAAAAATTATAATTTAAATATGTTGTTTAAAATATTATTTATATGTTTATATTATAAAATTCTTTCGCAGAAAAACATACAGATTCTGAAGTTTATAGATTAAAAATTAAACATAGAGAAAACAAAATATTAGAACGCGCTCACATCAAATACTTATAAAAAAAAGAAAAGGAAAGGAGTTGTAAATATTTATTTGTTCATTTCATATAGTAATAATATTACATTGCAAATGAGCATATGAAAATATGAATAATAATACATACATATTTTTATTTTTAAAAATGAAATAATAATAAAATTTATATAATATTATTATAATAAATTTGCAAACTTAATAATATTGCAGCGCCGCTTACAAACAAAAAAGTTCGTATTCAAAACTTACGTTTATGAAGACATAAATGAAACTCGAGTAAAAATTATAACTTTTTTCGTGCGTCTAGTACTTTATGGTACTCATTTGCAATGTAACAATATATACTTATCTTTTATTAGAAAGATATTAATCCATAACACAGGAGAAATGATTTAGCACACCACGTTCTATAAAATATAAAACATATGATTCACCGGAAAGGGGTTCACAAGTTAAAATCAGGGTTTCCGGTCCTCTAGATGACGCACCCTGAAACTACCCTGTGCTGTAGTAGTATCTACTCGGGAGAGAGCAGTTTCTGCTCAAGCGGTGAGCAGTTTTACTCGCGCTCTCACCACTCAAAACAGCTCACATACCGCGAGTCAAAATAACCGGGAAATATTAAGGTAGAATCAGCTCACTGAGAAGTCACTTGTATGCAATAGTAGCTTTGTTCAAGTAGATTTGATTACAAAAGTGAAGCAAAATGAATTATGGTTAGCAAAGTTGATATTCTTTCTGCATATGCGTAGCTATTTTGCTTATATGAAAGTCAATATGGAACCAAATATGACATCAAAACCACTTTACGTGTCAAAACTACTCTATTTTCAAAATAGCTCAAAGAGCAAAACTGCTTCAAAATTTTTCTGTGTATATATATATATATATATATATATATATATATATATATGTATATATATGTATATATATATATATATATATGTATATATATATATATATATATATATATATATATATATATATATATATATATATATATATATATATATATTTATATATATATATATATATATTATATATTTATATAAAATATATTATTATTAATATATCAATAACCGCGATGTTTTTTTTACATATTTTTATTTTAAAACTTGAAAAAAAAATTTCAAATAAAAAAAATTATTTAATAACATTTTGTTTATTATTATTTTTTTTTAATTACAAAGTGACAATTAAAATAATTTTAACTCATATTAAAAAATCAGATTGATTCCTTCCCATTTATTTTATAATTATTATTAATTTTTATTAAAAAACGTAGAAACTATTATTTATATATAATGAAGAAAAATAATTTATACGTAAAAAAAAATTCATTTTGCCAGTTTAAAACCACTATGCAATATTTTTGAGAGCATTGATGTTGTAAATATGTTGAATTAGTATCTCAAGTTATGTGAGAAAAATAACATTAACAAAAAATTTACCAATTTCCCAAAGAAAATTGGCTTAAATGATGTTTATCCTATGCTGAGCAATGTGATGCACTCTACTCCAGTATGGCCTCCAAGCGCAATATAAATATGACGTCATCCGCATACACCCTACATTATTATAGCAATATATTCTGAAAATATTTAATAAATTATATTTAAAGCTAAAAACACATTTCAATAATGGCAGGTAAAGTTTTAAAACATAAAATATAATCATGCGATTTTTATTTTATGTGTTTTATCAGATATATATTATTATTAAATATTTTTATAGCACCTTATTTTTATTAGCACATTATTTAATTTTCTATTTATTTTTTACGTTTTGTATAAATAGTTATTAAAATAGCAACAACAAAAAAATCATAATTTTTACGTGTATTTTTACGTATATTTAACAATAATAATAATTATAACATTATTTAAGGCGTTGTGAGGGCATGACAGCTAGCCCTATTATACAAAACCTAGTTGACCATAATAATAATAATATTTAATTTTAACATAATACAGTTTCAATCTTAATTATACACATTAATTAATTAATTAATTACATATAGGATTTTATAAAGCTAGTATATAGTTTTAATATCTTTTTAATATATAGTTTTTATATCATATATATGCTTTATCTAGAGTTGAGATTTAAACTAAAATATACATTATATACTATAGGGTGTATGCGGATGATGTCATATTTATTGCGCTTGGAGGCCATACTGGAGTAGTGCATAACATTGCTCAGCATAGAACAATTTTCTTTGGGAAATTGGTTAATTTTTGTTATTATTGTTATTTTTCTCACATACTTGAGATACTCTAATTCAACATATTTACAATATCAAATGCTCTCAAAAATATTGCATAGTGGTTTTAAACTGTCAAAATAATGATTTTTTATCCTATGCCACCCATGTTATTGAGTTATCCAACATGGCGTTGACTTATTTAACATGGAATGCATAGGCATATATATATATATATATATTTTATATATATATATATATATATATATATATATATATATATATATATATATATATATATATATAATATTAATTCGATAAATATTTTCATGAAATTTACTAAAACTTTAGTTCCTAGAAAAAAATGCTCACAAAATATATATTGTCCCTAAATTCAGAGTAAAAGTCGTCAAGTTGGTATTCCTGATATAGCACAATATAAAAGCAGCTTACAATAAGGGTTGTGTTATATTGACGGGCTGCACTTGATCAGCGCTCTTGCAACTGCCACCTACAAGAAAATCTTTGATTAACATAATGGACCGCCTATTGGGTTTCCGGATCTTTGGCGACAACGATATTGAAGAAAAGTCCGGTGGCTATGCATTCCTGGCCGGTATTTTTGCAGGAGTGGGTGGAGTTCTGGGCAACACGGCCTCCACAGTTGGGCAGAACCCACAGATTGTGTACGGAATGCTCAACTGTCTTCTTGCACCCTGGAAAATCGATCAATGCGAGGTACGTGACTTAGTGCATCACTTTTACTGCAACTTCAGTTTTATTTATGCAATACTTTATCATTATTACAGTTACTTTTATTAAAAAATACTTTATATCTCTATTAAAAAACAATTTTTATTTTTATTAAAAAATATTTTATATTTTTATTATTATTTTTTTTTTATTATTATTTTATTATAAAAATTAGACCCCTTGCACATCTTTGCGCTTTGTCGCCATGTTTGTGGTGCCTAATACATTGTTCAGCATTAGGAGAAACATAATTTTTCATAATTTTTCACATTAAAAGAATTTATTTCAACTGAAACAAAATTTCCCCATGTTCTTCAAACATATTAGGAGCTGGAAATAAGGTTAATTGAGCTTTGAAGCTTTCTTTTGCTATTAAAAATATAAAAATGACTTTTTTCCTATGGCCTATGTATTCCTGACCAATCAAAAATGGTGGCTCTTATATAAATATGAGTGCAAGTATTGCATATAATTAATGTTTTTGATTTTTAATTTAATCTCATTTTACAAAAATAAATTTTTAGGATTTTAGTGATTTAACTATATCGAGTGTTAAAAATATTAGAAAAGAATAATTTTATAAATTTATTGGAAAATTTTTAAAATAATAATTTGCTCGATTATTTATATACTATAAATTGAATTAATTATTCAGAAATAACAAATATTTTGTTAAACATTATATTATTAATATAAAATATCTTATTTTTTATTAAAACTTTTTTTTTTTTTTACTGGTTACAATTTTTGTCATTTTTTTTATTATAATATATAATTTTTACAAAAATATTGGGAAATATAAAAAATGATATATTTTATCATTTTTTAATATTAAAAATGATATATTATGTCATTTTTAATATTTTAATATATTTATGTAAAAATTATATTATAATAAAAAATGACAAAATTCTAACCATCAGTTTAAAAAAAATATACAGGATTTGGTTTTAATTGTTACATTATTATAATACAACATATAAAATATATATACTTGTTTTCATTATTTATTGTACAATAATATTTTTTAATAATATTTTTATAATTCATAATTCCACTTCTGTCAAAATGAAAAGTAAAAAAACAAAAACATTCATGTTGTAGAATTTGAATAAATTTTCTAAAGAGCTCAAAATTTTATTAATGAAGGTTAATTATTTATTAGCTCATTGTTGCTGTACTGGAAACATTTAAAATATATTTTTTTACTTTACAGCAGGGAGTAGGTGATTAAAAAATATCCAGCCAATATCTTACTTAATGATAATTTAATCACAAGTTAATCAATATCTAGCTTTAATATTAAAAATAATTTTGTGTTGAAACAAAATCAATGGTATAGTTATCGGTTTAAAAAATTATTAAAATTTTTTCTAGTATGGCTTAAAACACGTCAAAGTATGTCTAGTATTTCTCATTAAAGTTTCTCCTAAATCGGTCGAGTAGTTTTCTCAAAAATCGCAAAAAAAAAAAAAAAAAATTGTTTCCCGTAAGTGTCATGTTCAATTATATATGGTACCCTTAGCTTTCCCAGCAGCACACGCGCGCTAAACCGATAAGCTAATTTTTTAGAAAATTAAGGTGCTAAATTAAATTATATTGTTTAATTTTTCATGCATAATTCAAGTTATTTTGTACAAAATCATTGTAAATATTTTGTTTCGTCGAAATAGCTTGTATATTTACTTGCGTTGGATTTTTTTTTTAATTTATATATATATATATTTTTTTGCATTGCGTTGCGTTGCGTTGCAAACTTATCGACAAAATTGTTTACTCAATGTTTTTCTTATAATAAGTTAAATTTATTTCATCACTAAATTTGCAACAATAATGCAGAAAAGTAATAATAATGCAATTAATTAATAATGCAATTAATTTAATTTGCAATAAAAAAAGTTATCTTAGAAGCTAGATTAAAGAAATAATCTCTCAACGGCATTTTTTTTTTCAATGCCTTTACACATCAAGTTACTGCGTATTAAAATTAAAGTTACAAATTAAGAGATTTTTTTTTTTTTTTTTTTTTTTTTTAATATGAAGTTTCAATGAAGGGTTTTTCATACAAAATGTTCCGTATGCTTTACATTTTATTTCTCTCGACTTTCTTGACTTTTTCAAGCATAACTGATAAATGCAAATATTTTGCTGTGATTGAAGCAACTTGTAATATAATGTTTTTATAAGCTTTTAAATAAAAATAAATTTATTATCAAATATAAAAATAACTAAATAAATAAGATAAAATTTATATTATACCTAATTAATTCATTTAAAATATTCATAAATGTTTTATAAATAAAACTAATATTTTATTTCAAGGAAATATTAATAATAAAAAAATTAGGACCATTTTTATTTTTATTTCATTACTTTTTACCTCGTCAAGAGGTTTGATAGAGAAAATAAAAATAAAAAATATTATTTTTATTATTTATTTTATGCAATGAAATGTATTTTGAGAAAAACAAAATATTTTGCTCCGTTCAAAAAATCTCGTCATATATTTTCTTAAAACTGAAATCATGAGTAAAATTTGTATTTAAAATAAATATATATAAGTAAATAAAATTATAATAAATTAATATATTATCTAATTTTATAATTTAATATATTTTAAATTGTATTATAAATAAAGCCTATAGTTTATTTTAAATAAATGAAAAAAAAATTTAAAAAATAAGAATATTTTAAAATGTTACGAGAATTTCAGGTGGTAGAATATAAATTGCGCTTCATTTTTTTGCAATCAGGCTTCTCCTGTGTTCGTATTTATTGATCTGCGTCTGCAGCTCCACAGCACACAGCAGCTAGGCATGGAGCACAACCTCCCTCCCTCTCTCCCTCTCTCTCTCTCTCTCTCTCTCTCTCTCTCCACAGCACACAGCAGCTAGGCATGGAGCATAACCTCCCTCCCTCTCCCTCCCTCCCTCTCTCTCTCTCCACAGCACACAGCAGCTAGGCATGGAGCAGAACCTCTCTCTCTCTCTACAGCAAGAGAGAGATGATAAACGTGACGTCACAATAAAATTGAAACCCCAGCTGTTCTATATTTAAACTCAGCTGTATTAAACTATATATTTCTACTATAAAGCTTATCAAGTTCTTCAAACAGAACATTTAGGATATTTTCTTGAATACTGATATCATGTGTATTATATTTATATATGCCTCTGTCATATGCATTATACTATCAGTGAACTAACTAATGCATATTTAAATTTTGTCACTAAATAAATTAAAATTATATTTGATCGTCCAAGACTTATTCACGTGCATTAGTAAATACGAAATAATTTTGCTAGCACAATTTGTCCGATATATTTTTTTTCTTTCTTTTTTCACATAATAAATTCAAAATTTTCACGCAGGCAGTCTTATCGGTTAGTTCATCATATTTTTTCACTTGAGCTGGTTCTATAAACCACATGACACAACTCCTGAGCCAGCTTCGACATTTTTGCTTTGTTAAAAACATCTGATCATGACGTCATAACCTGTTTATATAGCCTACATGTAATATGGATAACAAAAAGTTAATTAATTATTAAATATTAAAAATATTTTCCAATTGGTGCGCTATAGTAGAGTTCTGACATCTTAAATCTGCATGATTTATAATTTGTAATGAAGAAATATGATAAAAAATAATAAATAAATAAATAAATATTTTAAAATCAAATTCTTATTGGTGCGCTATAATAGAGTTTTAGCATCTTAAATCTGCAATATTTATAATTTGTAATGAATAAATATGATAAAAATTGATTTAAATTCTTGTTATTTTAAAACGACAATAAAAAATCTTTAAGCCCCTTGACACATAGGCAACCAGTTGGTTATATCGGTCGTGCGGGTTGCAGCTCTGCCCCTGAATATTATTTAACATTAATATTAGAGTGTATGCGCATGACGTCATATTTAATGCGCTTGGAGGCCATACTGGAGTAGTAAATAACATGGCTCAGCATAGGACAAACACAATATGTATATAGGGTGTATGCAGATGACGTCATATTTAATGCGCTTGGAGGCCATACTGGAGTAATGAATAACATTGCTCAGCATAGGACAAACTTTGTTTTTGGCTATTTTTCTTTAGGTAATCGTTTAATTTTTGGTTATTATTATTTTTCTCACATACTTGAGATACTAATTCAAGCTATTAATATTATCGCATAGTGTTTTTAAAATGGCAAAATGAGACATTTTCCTATACGGCCCATGTAATTTAGTACTCACTTATGTGTGTATATATATATATATATATATATATATATATATATATATATATATATATATATATATATATATATATATATATATATATATATATATATATATATATATATATATACATCTATATATCTATATCTATATCTATATATATATATATATATATATATATATATATATATATATATATATATATATGTATATATATATATATATATATATATATATATATATATATATATATATATATATATATAATTATATATATATATATATATAAGTTGATAACAACATTGTACGTGTTACAACAAGCAAGCTCGTGGAAAACTTAAATTTAAATTTATATAAAGTGACAAAATTTCAAACAATAAACTTTTTTTTTTTTTTTTTTTGCATCACAAAGAATGCATTAGGCAATATTTAGATATAAATAAAAATTGAAAATTTTTTTAATGCATTTCTATATGCAATATAATATATATATATAATATTGAATTATTGCTGGTTAATTTTTAATTTTAAAAAATTCATTAAATCAATATGGTTAAGCTTTTTAAATTTTTTTATAAAAATTAAATTTTTTATACTGTTTTTTAAAAGTTAAGGATTTTGAAAGTTACTCGTAAAAGGTGTTCATATTTTTGTTATAATAATGAGAGGGAGAGAGAGAGAGAGAGATCGTTGTGTTTTGTAATAATCTTTGATATTTGATATTTCAGAACTGCGTCAGTTTTGTGAAGTGGAAGTTCCTGATAATGATGTCTTTGTTCTTCGTGTTTACCTGGATGTTGTACGGCTTGGCTTGTAACATGGTGCAGTCGCACTCCAAGCCCTTCGTCATCAGCTGCTTCACCACCGTCTTCAGCGCCGTAAGTACTGAAGCATTGTAATTTATAGCTAATGTTCAATATTTAGCGCTGTAAGGTACTTAAGTTTTTGTTTATTTACGTTAAATTATATTTATAAATGTAACTTTATAAAATTTTATCAGTGTATTCAAATTCTTTCATTTATTATCTGAAACTTTGCGTATCAAAATAATTATTGTCATAATTAATAATATAATCAAATTTCTGCGCAAAGTTATAATTACCTATAAATAAATATGTGATCTTAAAATACTTTTAAAAATATCACATTTTGCCCCACATTGCATTAGCATTTGTAATTTAGATTGCAAGTGCGTCGCTAAAAAAATAAATATACCAGTCTTGGGTTCGATTATCTTCAATACGATAACGATATTATAACGATAATCGATTATCGAAAATAAGTTATAGATAAAATTTTATAAAAGTTATGGTTATAGATGAACAAAAATTGCCGATATTATCGTCGCATGTATAACGATACTTTTGGCTCCAAGAATAACAAAAAATACACAAAAGTAAAAAAATTAACCAAAAATTTGGAAATTTTACCAAAACTTTGAAAAGTTTATATAACGCTGGACGCGCGTCTAAATGTGGAAAAAGTCAATTTTCATGAACCGCGCGAGTGGTGAATAAACATCTTTCACGGCGAGTGGCGAATAAGCTATGCTCGATCACAGCACATAACATTCGCCACTCACGACGGCCGTGAAAGCTTCTTATTTACCACTCGCGCGGTTCATGAAAATTGCTTTTTGCCCATTTAGCGTGAAGCGGTTAATAATTGTAGGTATATAGTACTGCAGTCATGAAGTAAGAATTTAAAATATTTTATTTCCATTGCATTCTTATTTATAATTATGGTTATAGTGTGATGCTAGAACATAGTATCGTTGTTCTAATAGAAACTTTGGGTATTAAACCCTAACCTGACACAAACATTAATATTATACAGTACTGCCTGCGGGGTGAAGCACGGCAACATTGCAAGCAAGCAGAAATATAATAATAATAAAACTGTAGCCTAGGGTTTTAAAATATGTTTTTATCCCTTTTAACAAAATATAATTTAAAAGTGTAGAACACCTTGAACAAAAAACTTGCCTAATTTGCAACCAAGGTTGACTGGACACAAAATGTGTATGGATTCTCAGAGTCTTTTCCAGTAACCTCATGGGGTATTAGCTTCTCTTCTGTATAGCCCATGAAAGATTGTATAATTACAATCACAATATTATTATTAATATCCTAAAATACACAAATATTAACATTATTTCGACCGGAGTCGATGATTTCTAATTTATTTTCCAATTACAACATGTCAGTTGCGGGTTTACTACGTCACAGCTCGCGTGGTCCACGCGCGTGGACCACGCGAGCTGTGACGTAGTAAACCCGCAACTGACATTTTGTATGTAAAATAAATTAGAAATCAATGACTCCGGCCAAAATAATGTTAATATTTGGGTATTTTAGGATATTAGGCAAGTTTTTTGTTCAAGTTTTTCTACGTCTTTTGCCGTTAAAACAAATAAGTATGCAAAAATAAATCTTTAATTTCATTATTTTTTCTGAAAACTACAAAATATTTTTATATTTCTCCCACAGATCGCATTCGGTACTTTCTTCTACAACGACTTTGACGGCACCCTGTGGTGGTCGTCATTCGGTCTGACTGCAATCGGTACCGGGTTCCTGTTCCCTGGACTGTGGGACAGTTACCACATGTACGTCAAGAACTGGATCACGCAGGAGCAGTTGGCAGAGGAGCAGGAGAGATTGGATGCTGCAGCTGCTGCCGCTGCCGAGTAGACTGCGACCTTGCTTCACATTTTTAGTTTGTCACAACAATTGCTTTTAAGGAGCGCAAAGTATTACATGCTGGAAAAAATATCATCTTTTAATTTAAGTAAACGCAAAATTCTCTAATTCACAGATTTTCCATAACAAAAATATAATGAAATAAGATGATGAATTTTTAATTATGAAATAATTTTTTATGAATGTCACAGATTTTTAGATTTTGTGTAAACTTGATACTAAAGTAAACTAAATTAAACTATATTATTTGTCACGTATGTTTTCGCACGTATTTATTGAAAGGGATTATTTTGTTTTATTTTGAAAGCACTTGAAAAGTATTGAGGTAAAAAAATACTTTTAATTTGGTGCGAACTGATCAAGTTATGAGAATTGTAATTTTAATTAAGCAATTAATTAACTAAGATTTGGAAAGGAAAATTTGCAGGGTATATAACAATTTCAAAATGATAAAAAAAAGTATATAAAATATTGTAGTAGTGCTCTCTGCCCCCCCCCCTCCCTATAACATAATATATAATAAAATATAAAGGCAGGAATGCTGTAAAACCAGACCATGTAATAAGAAAAATCACTTTTGAAGGCATAGACCACATTAAATGAAATTTAAATGATTAAACGCAAGATTGAATTTATAAAACTGATGACAATTCTTACCAGAATGTTATATAATGTAACCCCCACTACGAGAGAGCGTGAAAATACTGTAAAGTATGCAATTTACGTGAATATTCATGTTTTGTAAAAATTAGTTTGAAAATGTTGTGCGGGTTGCATAAATTGAAATTATCTGATCACTGCTACAGTTGTTTTTTTTAGACAAACTAAAGTTATTTATGTAAGTCCCATCAAGTGTTTTGTGATGTAAATGCTTATGTTTTTCTTCTTGTCTATGCCTTAAAATAAATAAAATGACAAAAACTCTACTAAGGAATTGTGACGGCTTGAAAGCCCTATCCTATTTATATAATTTGAACGTCATAAAAATATAACTGTCAAAATTTAAATTCGTAAATTTTTGCTACATATTCGACAAAAAAAAAAAAAAAAAAAAAAAAAAAAAACACTGTCTGGTTTCATGTGCAAAGAAGTGTCATAATAATATGTGTGTATTGTTAGTATAAAAAATATAGTAGAAACATTTTATCTTCAAAATATATAATAAATATAATATAAAAAATGCATGCATATATGTGTAACGATGGTATTCGAAAACTATTAATGCATGTTAATAGCTGCTTAAATATATATCTATATTTTTATTTATTTACTCTTTTTTTTCAAAATCAACAATGAAGAACTAGAACAGATAAGCGACTTGTTTTAGGTAGCGACTACAACACTCAACAGTTTTGACTTGGCAACGTTGTTTTTCATCCAATCAGAGGCCAGAAGTGGCTGATTCAAGGCACCAATCAGAGAGCGCGCTATTGACTAGTAAAGGAACAACGGTTTTTAGGCTGACTATATGTGATTTTATTCATATCCGCTTCCGTTTTGACTTACCACGCATGCGCAGTAAGTCAAAACGGAAGCGGATGTGAGTGAAATTGCTTATTGTCGTCTTCAAAGCAGTTGTTCCTTTATCAGTCATATTGACGTAGCAGCGTTGCCAAGTTTAAAGAAATGAGTGTACGTTGCCTGCCTAACACATTGCGATGTCACTTCTCTCTTCAAGTTCTCTAATTAAAAAACAAGAAACACGAAGTCGTGTCCTAACAATTTAATTTACTTGCGAGTATGGTATTTAGCGCCTATTTTACACGGGAAGTTTTAATGAAAGGTTTGGCTTTCGTGTTACACCGAGTTATATAACCACTAAACTGACATTGGAAAGTAATTCGGCTTGACCGGGACTCGAACCCGGATCTTTGGTTTCCCATACCACTGCGCATTGGTCTGGGAAACCAAAGATCCGCAGTGGTCTGGGAAACCAAAGATCCACATTGGTCTGGGAAACCAAAGATCCACAGTGGTCTGGGAAACCAAAGATCCGCAGTGGTCTGGGCAACCAAAGATCCACAGTGGTCTGGGAAACCAAAGATCCACAGTGGTCTGGGAAACCAAAGATCCGCAGTGGTCTGGGAAACCAAAGATCCACAGTGGTCTGGGAAACCAAAGATCCACAGTGGTCTGGGAAACCAAAGATCCGCAGT
>OX439133.1:39707909-39717909 GCA_949318235.1 Ecdyonurus torrentis
TTCAAGAGAAAATTTTCAAAATTTGATTCATGACTATACCTGATATATGATTAAGTACCGTCTCATTTATACTATTTGAATTTGTGGTGATTTTTTTTTTTTTTTTTTTTTTTTTACTTTTCAATTGTATTTTTATGTTTTTCTTATTTTTGGATCAAAAAGTATATTGATCGTATCGTTAACGTTAATTTTTGTACAATGATATAACTTTTATAAAACTGTTAATCTTTATCGTTATCGAAATCATAATCGTATTTAATATAATCGAACTCAAGACTTGTAAATTCTTCATTTTATTTAAACTAAAAAAATTAATTAATATTTAATTATTTTAAAAAATAATAAAATATTTTCTTGTTATATTTTTCATACAGAATGAAATAGAAAATTTCTTCGAGTGCTACAAAAATTGTAAAAAATAAATAAATAAATATAATGAGGGAAACAATAAGGTCTGAAAAAATCATGAAACAAAAAAATTACGCTTTAAAACATGATTGACTTTTAATAAAAAAAGAAAGTTCATATTTTGGCACTTGCAATAATTATTGATTACTTATCGACTAATCGTCATGCTGTTATTATCCGTCGTTGTATTCAGGAGGTAGGTGGGTGACCGACTGATATCTCGCAAACTAGGATGGTTGCGAATAATAATAATAACACAAAGTAAAGAAGAAATGTTACTTAAAAATTACGTTATGTCAAACATGTGAAAACACGATCAAATATTTAAGTTATTATACTTTAAAGATAACATGTAAATGTGGAAATTTAAATTTAAGCGGAAAATTTTAGTCAAATTAAAAATATCATTAACATTTGTTTGGCATAAAAAAATATAATTTAAATTTACTTGATTTTATTTGAAAATTATATTGTTTGTTTTATTGGAATTAAATCATGTACAAAAAATTATTGGTAAAATATAGTTCTTCTTTTAGTGATTTCCGGTCCAAATCGGTCCCCCACCGCCTTAAACGCTTCAAAGATTTGAAAAGTTGGCACAAATATCACATTCCAAATTTCAAATTCTTAATTTAATTGTTGAGAAATATTTTATAAATACAGCATGCGCAATTTTATAACAAATATTCTTGGATCTTTTTTCTTTCTATAATTGCAAAAGTTGTTTTAAATAAAATTGTACTATATAACCTAATTAAAAAAAATTGACAAAATTTCTGACATATTTTATTTTAACTTTGTCTTATGTGTGTGTGAAAATTGATGTTTATAGAATAGAAAATTTGTTCTTTGAAATGGCGGAAATGAGAGGTGGAGGTGCGAAACTGTAATATCTTATGTGGAAGAAAAAGAAATAAAAGTGAATGGCAAAAATATTTGTATGTAGTTTTATTACAACCAAATTTCATTCATTCATTCATTCATTCATTCATTCATTCATTCATTCATTCATTCATTCATTCATTCATTCATTCATTCATTCATTCATTCATTCATTCATTCATTCATTCATTCATTCATTCATTCATTCATTCATTCATTCATTCATTCATTCATTCATTCATTCATTCATTCATTCATTCATTCATTCATTCATTCATTCATTCATTCATTCATTCATTCATTCATTCATTCATTCATTCATTCATTCATTCATTCATTCATTCATTCATTCATTCATTCATTCATTCATTCATTCATTCATTCATTCACTTATTTTAATTTTGCAGATTTACAGTTTTTGTAAAGGACAAAATTTTAAATACGTATGTTTAAAAAAAAAGGTGTTCGCATGCATTTTCTTCAAATAAATTTTACTCGCAAAAGTTAAATTTCACTAAATAATTTTGTCTCCTATGTGATTGTCACAGAAAATGTTTTTGACAGTTGGACAGTTTTGTCAATGACTTTTTCTTCATCCAGTGGTTTCAATGAAAGTTGCCCTCAAAGATAAATCACGCAATACATGCACAATATTTTGTCACTTTCAAGTACCGGGGTAACAAACTTAAGTAAGATAGGCACCAGATATGCAATGACAGCTTATTTAAAGTTCTTATATATATATAAACTTTTTTATATAATTTTTTTATTATTTGTAGAACTAAATATTATTATAATTGTTTATATTTTATTAATTATTGCGAATATATTACATTACTGAATTAATACTAACATTAATGTTAAATAATTCTGATTATTAAAAATTAAGATTTTAAAAATTGGGTACTAAATCTGCGGCTTTCCCTCCATCACTTTCATCTCCTTTCCATAGGGAAATAATTACTTCATGCAATATAGCCCTATTATTTTTAAATTAATATTAGCCCGGATAGTAATTATTTGTTTATTTCTCAATTAAAATTATTTTCATGTTTAATTAGCTGATCCTTTTAATCTTTAACTAAATTTGCTCCCTAAAAAAGACAAATCAATCCAAAAATCAAAAATCAATATGATATAATTAATTTAATTAATATAATTATTTGATACAAATTTATTAGCCAATTTAATATCAAAAAATATTCATGCACAAATATTTAAATGGATTATTATAAGTTTAAATATTTCAATATTTAAAAATTCAATATAATTTAATTGTGTGAAATAATTAATTGAGTAAAGAAAGCGGAGAAAAGTCCGCATATATATAACAATAAGTATGACAAAAATATTCATATATCAATATAGCAGTTGGGGCACATCGCTGTGTTATAATATTTTTGATACAGCATCTTCAGTCCCAGACCATTTTAAAGAAATAGACCGGAGAAAAACATAAGCATTTATATCACAAAATATTTTATGGGATTTACATAAATAACATTAGTTTGTCTTAAAACCCAACAGTAACCCCGTAGTAGTGATCAGAAAATTCAATTTATGCAACCCGCACAACATTTTTATACTTATTTTTGCATGTTTCTGACGTCATAAACATGAATTTTCACGCAAATTGCATACTTTACAGTTTTTTCAAGCTCTCTCGTGGGGCTATATTAACATTCTGGTAAAAATTGTCATCAGTTATGAGGATCCCATTTCGTGTTTATTCATTAAAAGCTCGTGTTGTTTTATGTGGTCTATGGCTTTAAACAATAATTCAGTGTCGTACATTATAACCACGTTTTTGTGCGGCTCTCAGAATGAAAAAAATATGCATCTTTTGTCAATTTTTTGTTGTTTTTTTTTTTTAGCTTTTTCTTACTTTCAAAAACCCCCTACCCACTCTACATTGCTCAAAATAGCTCTAAAAAACGTGAAATTTTACTGGCTTTTTTCTGGCACAATTTTCATATTTTTATTTCTATTTTTTTTATTTTTTTCGATGGTTTAAATATTTTTTCTCACATTTTTGATGTACAAGTCATTGTATATTGGGACTGAAGAGCCTAGAAAAGTAAGAATGTTTATATTTTGTTGTGTTTGTGGAGGTAAGAGGATGTTATCACCGATATCATCAGTGCTTTGCAAACCTGCTTAGTCGAGGTGAAGGTCTGTGGCGGTGCTAACAAAATAAACAATACTCAGGTTTAAAGTGTATATTTTTATATAACTATTTAATACTACATAGTATGTGCTGAACAAGTTGCCTATCAGCCCAGGAGCTACCCTGACTGATCATGAGTGTACAATGAATGGTTGCCTATCAGCCCAGGAGCTACCCTGACTGATCATGAGTGTACAATGAATGGTTGCCTATCAGCCCAGGAGCTACCCTGACTGATCATGAGTGTACAATGAATGGTTGCCTATCAGCCCAGGAGCTACCCTGACTGATCATGAGTGTACAATGAATGGTTGCCTATCAGCCCAGGAGCTACCCTGACTGATCATGAGTGTACAATGAATGGTTCTACCTCGCGATATTAACTCACGGAAACAATTACCCGAGCTGAAATAACTGAAGTGCGAACCAATTTAACCCAAGTTTTTTAATTGTCATAACTGAAACTTATTGCATAAAACCAACTAAGTCATGATAATTCAAAAACTTGAACTTCAGTTATTTCAACTCGGGTCATTCTTTCCGTACGTCTTTATTTAGACAGAAGGTCGAAGGTCAACTTCTAAATTACACAACTATTAGATTTCAAATTTTTCAAATTAATAAATTTTCTGGTTAAATTTAAAATTTGAAGGGAAAAATTTGGTCATTTTCAATCTAATATTATTTTTCTTCTTTTCAAAAAATTGACAAAATCTTAAAATTAAATATTGTTATAAATTATGAAATAGATAAAATATAAATCTGATTTTTTTTTATTAAATGTTGAATATTTCGCAAGGTAGCCATCTTTAAAATTAAAGTATTGATCTTTTAGAATCAAGTATATATATATATATATATATATATATATATATATATATATATATATATATATATATATATATATATATATATATATATATATATATATATATATATATATATATATTTCAAACGCTTTAGTTATTTATTATTATTTTTTTTTATAATGAAATTTTCTATAAATTCCATTTAGTAAAAATGAAGAAGGAAGACATTTTCTATAAAATATTTTGCTGTTGCCAAGTCGCAATTATAATTAGATTGCAATATTATTGATTTTTAAGTGCAGGCGCACTGAGCAAATTGCATTCGCAATGTAGGTCGCTCAATAAATTGCAAACTGCAAAACGTTCAAAATTTATCACAAAATAAAATACCTCTAATCAAATTACTAAAAAATAACATAAAAATAGTTTTTCACAGCAAATATAATTTAAATCTTGATTTTCTTCTAAAAAATAAAGCTATGTTGAAAAAAGTGCACCATTTCTTTATAAAAATGTTAATTTTAGTGAAAATGTTCTCAAGTTACATAAACTGGTATACTAAATCAGTTTAAACTTTGTACAGTTGGTAAACCTGATAATTTTGCTGTGCACAACACAGAGCAGAGAAAATTGTTCACTTTAGCTGGAAGTGTCGCCCGCTCCACCATGGTTTTCTATAATACTGTTGTCATCCTGCGCGAGGGCCTGCACTCCATTGTGCTGGGCTTGACTGCAGGCTTTGTCTCCAACCTGGGGTCTCTGTTGATCTGTCTGTACCAACTACTGGTGTACGAGGACGCTCAGGACCGAGGCTTGATCAACACCGTCAATAAGTCGCACCACGTTCACTCGGCCGCGGAGTATGACGTCAACTGCTCGGCCACTAAGAATGAAAATCATCGTGAGCAAGATGATACCGATAACATGGTGAGTATGTGTGTGTGTGTGTGTGTGTGTGTGTGTGAGTGTGTGTGTGTGTGTGTGTGTGTGTGTGTGTGTGTGTGTGTGTGTGTGTGTGTGTGTGTGTGTGTGTGTGTGTGTGTGTGAATAAATGAATGAATGAATGAATGAATGAATGAATGAATGAATGAATGAATGAATGAATGAATGAATGAATGAATGAATGAATGAATGAATGAATGAATGAATGAATGAATGAATGAATGAATGAATGAATGAATGAATGAACGAACGAACGAATGATGAATGAATGAATGAATGAATGAATGAATGAATGAATGAATGAATGAATGAATGATGAATGAATGAATGAATGAATGAATGAATGAATGAATGAATGAATGAATGAATGAATGAATGAATGAATGAATGAATGAATGAATGAATGAATGAATGATGAATGAATGAATGAATGAATGATGAATGAATGAATGAATGAATGAATGAATGAATGAATGAATGAATGAATGAATGAATGAATGAATGAATGAATGAATGAATGAATGAATGAATGAATGAATGAACGAACGAACGAATGATGAATGAATGAATGAATGAATGAATGAATGAATGAATGAATGAATGAATGAATGAATGAATGAATGAATGATGAATGAATGAATGAATGAATGAATGAATGAATGAATGAATGAATGAATGAATGAATGAATGAATGAATGAATGAATGAATGAATGAATGATGAATGAATGAATGAATGAATGATGAATGAATGAATGAATGAATGAATGAATGAATGAATGAATGAATGAATGAATGAATGAATGAATGAATGAATGAATGAATGAATGAATGAATGAATGAATGAATGAATAAATGAATGATGTCAAAGCCCCTGTAAGTTAGGCCACAAGTGTGTTACATCTGTAGTGCAGGTTGCATATTTTGCCCCTTAATAAAAAAAATGAAATATATTATACAAAATCTGAAATTAAATTCATAAGAATTTTAAATTTGTTGAATCAAATAATTGAATAAATGTATGAATAGGTCAATCAATCAATCAATCAATCAATCAATCAATCAATCAATCAATCAATAAATCAATCAATCAATCAATCAATCAATCAATCAATCAATCACTTGGTACGTCAATAAGTAATGTTATAATAAATGACCAACCTCGTGTGGTTTCAGTTCCGGCTGGCCGCTTGCTATGGTTTCCAGTTCGTGCTGGTGATTGTGGGGCTGGTCATGTTGGTGAACAGTGCACTGATGCAGCTGAGGGCTCTCAAGATGAGCAGAAACCCGCTTATCCCCACGGTCTTCATGATCATGGTCATCTATCTGCCCGCTGTAAGTATCGTGTGCAAATATCATACATACTGTATGTGCATGCATTAAATATGGTCGACTATTTTATCTTATAAAATAATAATAATAAAAATCTGACATATTTATCAATTAAAGCAAAAGCTAGAAGAGAAAAAAAAAATGTTCTTTTTTAAGTGACAAAACAAAATATGTAATATTTTAAAATATTAACACTTCGGTCACATACTTCCTGCGTACACACCCACCCACCCACCCACCCACTCACTCACCCAGCAGCCGCTAACTGACAATGTAATATGCCAACTATTTGCTATTTAAATATTAACAAGTTTTTTTTTTGTATTACCTGTTTGTATAAGTAAAAATATTAATGTATTAACATTGATCCAAAATTTCGATCAAATGATCGTCGATCTGATCGCATTGTGATTGGATCGACAAAAAAGGTGATCAACTCCAACACTGAAAAATATTTTCTTTGTATATTTTCAGTTATTGTAAAAAATAATAATAATAAATAAAAATAAATAAATAAAACAGGATTTTTCTACTCGAAGCATGTTATTGAGTGATCCAACATGGCGTCGACTTCCACATGAAAGCCTATACCCTATAGTATGCCTATACCATACATACATACATACATACATACATACATACATACATACATACATACATACATACATACATACATACATACATACATACATACATACATACATACATACATACATACATACATACATACATACATACATACATACATACATACATACATACATACATACATACATACATACATACATACATACATACATACATACATACATACATACATACATACATACATACATACATACATACATACATACATACATACATACATACATACATACATACATACATACATACATACATACATACATACATACATACATACATACATACATACATACATACATACATACATACATACATACATACATACATACATACATACATACATACATACATACATACATACATACATACATACATACATACATACATACATACATACATACATACATACATACATACATACATAAATACATCCTACACTCACCGATGTTGACCTTGACCTGATGTGCATGACCATATGTTTCAGATGGCAATCTCCGTGGTGGGCGATGACTGCCGAACAAAGCCGATGGTGTCAATCATTCAGATCTTCGGCTTCCTGTCCATCATGATGTCGTCGTATATCTTCATCACGCACTACCAGGACGAGTGGCTCAAACGTCAATGCTACATCATGTATCGCAAGCAGGAGTTCCGGTGTCCCAAACAGCAGCGGCACAGCGAGCACGATGACAAGAAGATGGACCTCAAGGAATTTCTGGAAATAACCGTGGAGACTGGCATGAAGGAGCGCCTGTAGTCGCTACATTCTCATTTTTATTTAAATTATAGCTTTTATATCATTTTTAATTAATTTAATCATATATTGGTTTATTTATTTATTTATTTATTTATTTATTTATTTATTTATTTATTTATTTATTTATTTATTTATTTACTTATTTATTTATTTACTTATTTATATACTTATTTATATACTTATTTATTTATTTATTTATTTATTTATTTATTTATTTATTTATTTATTTATTTATTTATTTATTTATTTATTTATTTATTTATTTATTTATTTATTTATTTATTTATTTATTTATTAATTATTTAATTATTTATTTACTTATTATTAACTTAACATATAACCTACCTCCACATACAGTTTTCTGTGGTTCTTTCCTGTATGTAACTCCAGGCAAATGCCGGGGTAGGACCTAAATATTTAAACCACAGCTGTTCCCCTGCCAACACCACGTAGCTAAATTCCTAATCTTAAAGATATTAAGATTAGAGGACCTATGTTAGTCCCTTGTCCTATACCACACGTGTGAAAATATAAATGTACATATAAATGTGTTACAAATATAAATCAATATGCATTTGGATTGATGTTAAATTGTCGTACGCTCTCTTCACGCTTTTTAAACTGTACAATTAAATCACAATTTGGCTTCAAATCTTAAAGCCATACACCACATAAAATAACATATGCTTTTTAATGAATAAACACGAAATACGAAACTGATAACAATGTTTTACCAGAATGTAAATGTAGCCCCACGAGAGAGCATGAAAATACTGTTATGTATGCAATTTGCGTGAATATTCATGTTTATGACGTCATAAACATGCAAAAATTAGTAAAAAAAAATATAAATATATAAATTTTGCGGGTTGCATAAATCTAAAATTTTCTGATCACTGCTACGGAGCTACAGTTGGGTTTTGAGACAAAGTTATTTATGTAAGTCCCATCACGTGTTTTGTGATATAAATGCTTATGTTTTTTTTCTGGTCTATTCCTTTAAGAATAAATTGCAATTTTTCGTCATATATTTTTCATACAACCTTTAGAAGAAAAAGAAGAAAACGCACATGGAAATTAGAAATAGAAAAAAATTATCTTAAAAAAAAAATCCACTTATAACAATTAGATTCTAGTAAATATATTTTCTTTAAATACCATAATAAATACCATTTTTTAAATTTTGTTTTATGCCTTTAAAAGTATATTATAAAGAGAAAGATAAAAAGTTAATTTTAAATGTTTTTTTACAGGTGATGAAACGATCCCTACTTTTTTAAATCGGTATAATTTTTTTTTTTTTTTAATTCTACGATATTGTTCAATTTTGCTCTTGAAAGAAAGAAGAAAAGAAAAAATAAAAAGTCAAAAGATCGTGCAATTCTGAAGCATAACAAATTAGATCTCAGAGAATTTTTATTTTTGTACAAAACGTGATTGGCAATCCTCCTTAGTAAAGGAGTTTTTACACAAGGCAATTTAATTTTTGATAACTTTTATTTCATACTTAAAGAAATTTTCACATTATGCAATTAATTTCTGTTTTTTTTTTTATTTCATATTTAAATGAGTTTTTCATTATGCAATTCATTTAAATGATATTTATTTTGCATTTAAAGGAGTTTTTACACTATGTGATTTATTTCTGATAAATTTTATTTCTTATTTAAAAGAGTTTTCACATTATGCAATTAATTTAAATGATTTTGTATTTAAAAGAGTTTTTACATTATGCAATTAAAAACTTAACAATTTTCATTTCTTTTATTTAAAGTTGATTTCACATTATGCTACTAATTTGATAACTTTTATTTTTAAAGGAGTTTTCACATTATGCAATTATATTTGCTATGTAATTGACTTATACTGGAATCTAATTACGAGCAAACCCCGACAGTTTATTTTACTTTGCTGCCGCTTGCATGTGTGTTTAGCCATAGCGTAGACTTAGCAATAAAATGGATGGTTTGTTCAGCTGGCCTAATTACAAAATGTATTTGAAGAAACAAAATAAAGCCTGATACCACAAAAATATGCTCTGTTTTATTACTGCAATAAAC
>OX439133.1:39722909-39830548 GCA_949318235.1 Ecdyonurus torrentis
TAAGTCTGTACTACATATGTATGTATGTTGGCAGCAACTGTGGGCCTTGCTGAAGTTGGGGCTATGTGTGCTGGTCATCTCTGTGCTGTCCATGCTGGCCATTGTGATGTAGATGTACGCAGGTCTTGACTTACAATAAGTCTGTACTACATATGTATGTATGTATGTATGTTGGCAGCAACTGTGGGCCTTGCTGAAGTTGGGGCTATGTGTGCTGGTCATCTCTGTGCTGTCCATGCTGGTCATTGTGATGCAGATGTACGCAGGTCTTGACTTACAATAAGTCTGTACTACATATGTATGTATGTATGTATGTTGGCAGCAACTGTGGGCCTTGCTGAAGTTGGGGCTATGTGTGCTGGTCATCTCTGTGTTGTCCATGCTGGTCATTGTGATGTAGATGTACGCAGGTCTTGACTTACAATAAGTCTGTACTACATATGTATGTATGTATGTATGTTGGCAGCAACTGTGGGCCTTGCTGAAGTTGGGGCTATGTTCGCTGGTCATCTCTGTGCTGTCCACGCTAGCCATTGTGATGCAGATCCACGCCATGCGCAGGTCGTTCTTACCTTTCCTGGGCATTGACATCACGTTCCTGACCACGCTAGCATGTTCGGTGAGTTTTTATTTTATATTTTTAAGTTATTAACTTTTAAATTGCTAAAAGTGGTTTTCTAAAGGGAAAAAAAATTAATAAAAAACAAAAGACTAACTTTTGTAAATTTTCTTGAAATGCACTTTCGTTTATTATTACTTATTACTAAATCAGGTACATTAATTAAGATGGTAGATGACCGACTGATATCTTGGCGGTCGTGACTTACAATATTAACTTAGTGCACAACTGTACTATCTACAGTCTCCGCGCAACTCAAATGTGGAACATCTGCGCTCTCCGCCTCTCCCGGCTTTGAAGCATCTCTTACCAGCGCTCCATGACAGATGATTCAATTACGGGAGAGGCGGAGAGCGCAGATGTTCCAAATTTGAGGCGCGCGGAGACTTTAGATAGTTCAGTTTTCCGCGGAACCCTCGTGTTAATTAAAAATTTAGCCATGTCAAACATGTGAAAACACGATCAAATATTTATAAGTTATTGCACTTTAAAGATAACATGGAAATGTGGAAATTCAAATTTTGTTGGAAAATTTTAGACAAATTTGAAACTTTTTTTTGAATTAAAAATATTAAAAAAACTTTTTACAGAGCAAAACTTTTTTTTCTTTTTTTTTTTTTTAATTTTCTTGATTTTTGTTTTGATAATTATAGTGTCTGTTTTGTTGGAAATACATAATGTACTAAGAGTCATTGGGAAAATATATTTATTTCTTCTTTTATTTCCGTTACAAGTTATTCGAAAATGTCTTCTACAAATGTATAAATCAATCAATCAATCAATCAATCAATCAATCAATCAATCAATCAATCAATCAATCAATCAATCAATCAATCAATCAATCAATCAATCAATCAATCAATCAATCAATACATTACTTACTATATTGTGGATGTTACTGCGACACCACACGTCATTTCAATGATCAAACTCAATTAAAATGTGATCTACAAAACTGATGACGATTTTCACCATAATGTAAATGTAGCCCCACAAGAGCAGAGCATGTAAAAACTGTAAAGTATGCAATTCTGTGTATATTTCTGTTTATGACGTCAGAAACATGCAAATTTTAGTAGATAAATATGAAGCAGGTTGCGGATGTGATACAGATCGTGTGAACTTACAATCAGTCGTGTCTCTATCAATCAATATATCAATATATTGAAGGAATATTATACTTTAGCTGAATTTATGATCCCAAATCAATATATAATGGATGATATTGCTGATGTTCTTATGCATACTACACATACAAATCTACAATTTTATACTGCAGACTAAACTGTGCTTATAATATAACGTTCAATTTCTTTAGTTTCAATATTTGTGTCCCTTTATTCACTACACTTGATAATTAGTCTGTATTTTAATTTTTTGGATGCTTTTCGACATTTTGTGAATCTAATTTTATATGTATTCAATTATAATTTATTGTAAGTTTTTTTTTTTTTTTTTTTTTTTTTTTTTGCGAAGACCAAGACTTGTTGTAACACCACATGTTACTATGAACTGCCTGGCTGGGTCAATAAAGAAATCTCATTCAATCAATAAATACTAATTAACAACATGTATTGTGATATATGTTTGGCAGGCGCTGCTTGGCAAGCTGATGTACGATGTGACTACGGCCATCATATATTACGGCTTCTACGGCTTTGGATTGCAAGTGATCTCAGTGTTCGCCTTCTATCGTTATCTGCGCGCAGACTGGAAGAAGCTGCAACTGCTCCGAGCTGAACACAAAGACACAAAGCCCTCCGACTACGAGACTTTGGGAGCCAAGCCTAAGACACAGCAGTGTACTAATGAGAAAGATCGCTTAGTGGGCATACATCGTTCTGAGAGGAGGTTACGTTCTGTGGTCATAGACTTCGAGGTCAATGAGGAGACGCGAAGTAAAGGAGGCGTGAGTCTTGACGTGGAGGGGTGTGTACAGCCGGAGCTGGAGGCATTGAGGCAGGGGAGAACCTGCAAGCCACACGGATCTAGAGTCAGAGACGTCGGCTTTCAGGGCAGGAAGATCAGGAGACCTCGGAGTGTGGATCGCTTTGATACCAGGCCTCTCTTTTAACTTGAGGGAGGGAGGGAGGGAGGGAGGGAGGGAGGGAGGGAGGGAGGGAGGGAGGGAGGGAGGGAGGGAGGGAGGGAGGGAGGGAGGGAGGGAGGGAGGGAGGGAGGGAGGGAGGGAGGGAGGGAGGGAGGGAGGGAGGGAGGGAGGGAGGGAGGGAGGGAGGGAGGGAGGGAGGGAGGGAGGGAGGGAGGGAGGGAGGGAGGGAGGGAGGGAGGGAGGGAGGGAGGGAGGGAGGGAGGGAGGGAGGGAGGGAGGGAGGGAGGGAGGGAGGGAGGGAGGGAGGGAGGGAGGGAGGGAGGGAGGGCTTAGAGTCAAGTACATCCATCACAAAATAAAATCAACTGCGCCAGTTTTGTGCTGCGCTCGATCAACTTCTTTATTATATGGACTTTGACGTGTATGAATATTTCTTCTACTTTAGCGGGACACTTACAAACTCAAAGTTGAAATATGCAGTCTTGGGTTCGATACCTTAAAATTTAACGATAATATATTCTAGGACCACACTATAACGATATCGTTACTTTTAAAAATGTCACCCATGATAACGATACTATAACGATACGATAACGATAGTTTTTCGATAACGATAACTATAAATCATAAAACAATATTTTATTTCAATAAAATATTGTCAATACTTGCTCATGACTACTATACCTACAATAATTATAACTGCCTCATTTATATATACTTTTTAAATATTTGGTAATATTTTCTTATTTTCTGTGCACAGCATTTCTTACTTTTTTTTTGTTTATTTTTTGTTTATTTTTTGTTTATTTTTTTTTGTATTTTTTGTTATTTTTGTAGCAAAAATTATCGTTATATATAGATGCCACGATAATATCGTCAATTTTTGTTAACGATAACTTTTATAAACATTTATTCTATAACGTTTCGATAATCGAATATCGTAATCGTTATAGTATCGTTATCGTATTTATGATAATCGAACTCAAGACTGGAAAATGTAATAAATAAAATATCGTAATACGATCTCGTCTTGACAAAAATTAAAGTAAACAATTCTATACTTTAATATTTTTTTATTTTTAATTTTTGTATTTTTTTGTCACTTATGACATTTTTGCTTATGAACTCTCCCTGTAAATTTTAATTACTTAAGATTTTTGTCCCCGCACTTAAAGTAAAATTATGAATGTTGACAATGCCCTACATTTAGTACATTAAAATTAAAGCCATAGACCACATAAAACTACAAGTACTTTTTAATGAATAAACACGAAATGGGATCTTCAAATCTGTTGACAATTTTTACCAGAATGTTAATGTAGCCACACGAGAGAGCGTAATGAAAATACTGTAAAGTATACAATTTGAGTAAAAAATCATGTTTATATGACACCAGAAACATGCAAAAATTAGTATGAAAATATAAGTCGAATTTTCTAATCTCTGGTACGGGGCTACAGTTGGGCTTTGAGACGAACTAAAGTTATATATGTAAGTCCCATCCAGTGTTTTATGTTATAAATGCCTATGTTTTTCTCTGGTCTATGGCTTTATGTAGTATCATAGTATAGGTATTAGTATACTCTTATATAATTATATAATACTATGGAAATATTAACTCAAAAATCTAGTATAGAAATGTGTGGCATGTACTCGTATATTAAAAAAAAAAAAAAAAAAAAAAAAAAACGCTTAAAAAATGATAATAAATGTTCAAACGCTTTAAATGTATAAATATAAAATAAAAAAAAGACAAAAAAATTGTGAGTAAAATTAGAGATTTTATGTTAGAGTTAGAAATGTGTCCGCCACTGTAGTCAAAATTATTTAAAATATAAAAACATCTTCTGTATAGACAGGTTGCACTTATATTTAAGAGCCGCCATGTTGTTGGTCAGGAATACACAGGCCAACATAGGAAAAACTTAATATTTTTAATAGCAAAAGAAGCTTCAAAGTCTTATTTGTAGCTTCCAATAAGCTACAAGAATATCACAACAATTTTGACACTCGAAATAAACTTTAATTTTTGTGACAAATGAGAAATGAAAAATGAGGTAAAATTTTGTTCCCGGGCCCCTATGCTGGACAATATATTAGGCACCACAAACATGGCAACAATGCGCATTTTTTCCGAGTTTAACCGGAAACCGGAAGTTCAAAAAAATTGTAAAAAAAAATATATTAACAAATAAATTTTTTTTCTTTTTTATTCTTCTTCTTCTTCTTCTTCTTCTTTTTTTTTTCAAAAATAATGGTGCCCAATTATAACAAAAATTTCCACCTTTTTTTTAAATTAATATAAATATAAAAAGTTTATGCAGGCTATAAGATGATACTGGTTGAGAATAGCGAGTGTTTCCGCGGTCCATGGCGGACTTCATTACCTAATTATAAATCAATGTATTAATCCATGTATTAGAAATAATATGTAAAGTTTGCCTGAGTGTAAAATGTAGGTAAGATATTCAGGGTATAAATGTTAATGTAAAATAAATAAGGTAAGATTGATATTCAGGGTATATCAGATTTAGAGCATTACAATGGGAAATAAATTTTGTCTTTATGAAAATGTAACTGAAACTGGAAACAAGATTGGTCTCATATCGTCCTTAAGAAAATTGAAGATAGAAAAATATTGAACAAAAATTGGGTATTTTTAAAACATAGCATATTTTGAAAACAAACCATTAAATTTTTTTTTACATGCTTAAAAATTTGATTGCTAAATTTTTGATCCCTGTTTCTCGCAATGTTTTAAGTATTGTATAATTAACGGCTTTGACGTCACTAAACGTCGACATTGTAACGATGAGCGAACCTCCTCAGTCCCAGGCACTTTTAAACAATATTTCAGTGTCGTACATTTTAACCACGGTTTTGTGCGCCTCTCAGAATTACAAAAAGATGACTCTTTCGTTGATTTTTGTTGTTGTTTTTTCTTACTTTCACGAACCTCCTACCTACTCTACATTGCTCAAAATAGCTCTAAAAAACGTGAAATTTTACTGGCTTTTTTTTTTGGCACAATTTTCATATTTTTATCTCTGATTTTTCTATTTTTTTCGATGGTTTAAATATTTTTTGTCACTTTTTTTGATGTACAAGTCATTGTATATTGGCACTGAAGAGTCTGGTGACAACACGCACTTTTAATTCAATAAACATTCAATGGTACACCCATTTTTTTACTTACTAAAACTCAAATGTAGCCCCTCAAGAGCTTATATGAAATAATTAGGACTATTAATTTTTATCCACTGTAATATTACGTCTCTGTTTTCTCTATTTTGACAAACTTAAGTTTAGACTATCTCTCTCTCATGGTTGCAGCATCTATGTTTTAATAGGGTGTTTTCATTGATGTTAAAGTCGACGTCATAAGTGAAGTAGTCAATAACATTGGCCGGTATAGGAAAATGACACATTTTGCCAGTTTAAAAATACTTAGCAATATTTTTGAGAGCATTGATGTTGTTAACAGGTTGAATTAGTATCTCAAGTATGTGAGAAAAATAATAATGACCAAAAAAAAAGTAATTTACCAAATAAAATAGTCAAAAACTACGTTTGTCCTATGCTGAGCAATGTTATTCATTCAAGAAAAGCATTGAAAAGCACTCAGAATGACGTCATGCGTACACATACGAACGAAAAAAAACATAGAGGAATGAGAGAGAGAGACAGAGAGAGAGAGAGAGAAAGAGAGAGTTTAGCATATCACAAAAGGCTATTTTAATTTCTAGTGTGTTTCGAAATATTATTTAACATGTAAAAAAAGTGTACGTAAATGTTATTAAATGTTTAGTATAGATAAATGGAAGTATATAAAATATCATATAAATAAAAACAACACAAAAAAGTGATTTATTTATTTCTAACTGAAATCTTTTAATGTTAGATTTAGTACACATAAAACGTAATTTTAACAAAGTATGCATATAAATTACTTGATTATGCATTAAATTAATTGATTATGCGTAAATCATGCATATATTGTACAAATTGTTCAGTTACATAGATGTAACTCTTCAGTACAAACCAATAACTTGGTTGACAAAAGTTTAAACTTGTTAGTATAAACGTTATTTCTTCAGTGGTAACTTTAGTTAGCTCTGCACATCTTAACAAACTTTGTATACATCTAACATATTTATTATAACAAATGTCTAAATATTAACTGTTTTACTTGTATACGAAAGTTTATGCAGTTATTGCATAGCAAAAACCTACAGAAAGTTTTAATTAATTTAAAAAAAATTTAAAAGTTTAATTTGGTGGAATTAAAGAGCATAATTTACAGTTTGTATTTTTTAATAGTGTTTTTTAAGCTGACAAAAATTGGTTAAAAAAAAAAAAAAAGAAAAATCTTTCCATTCTTCAAATTATTACAATATCAAGACATTCTTATTAAAATTTAAATAAATAAATTGAAAATATTGAACAATTTAATAAAAATCTATAAAATATTGCCATTTTTTTGTATTTAGAAAATATTCTCATTTATATATATATATAATATATATATATATATATATATATATATATATATATATATATATATATTGATCTCCTACTATAAGAAAAACAAAATGATATTTATAATTTTTTTAGTTCATTTAACCAAGAGTTCTTGTCATTATCTAACATTGAAGAAGCCAAGTTTTAACCACTCAACTAATTAAGCCTCTTTAAAGTAAAATTAAAAAAAAAAAGCAATAGAAAATATAGATTTTTTATTTTTATTATTTTTTTTTTTAGCATTTAGAAAATGTTCTCATTACATTTAAAGAAAGAAATAAAATGTCGTAATTCCAGGAAAGCAGATCCCAAGCTTAGTGTATTTTCTGTCAGGTTGGCAACACTGTGTCACTAAATTGAGTGTAAGTTTTAAATATTGGCAGTCCTGTATGGACCAAGCAGGAAGATAAAAATCAATATCTAAGTGACAAACATCTGTAAGCCATAATGGACGTGGAAGATTGTGAATTGTTCCAGGCTTTCTCCTCTCTTCTAGCCGGCTGTCTTTGTGCTGTGGAGTCTTATCTGGCTTATTACTACTTCCAAAAATATACGTCTGAGTTTGTCGAGTTCAAGTTCAGATATCTCTATTCTAATGTACAAAACAGTACGGTACGTATCAAGCTCATTATTGTTTTGCTTCTAAAGTCATAGACCACATAAAACAACATGTGCTTTTTAATCAATAAACACCAAATGCTATCTTCAAAACTGATGACAATTTTTACCAGAATGTTAATGTAGCCCCACGAGAGAGCGTGAAAATACTGTAAAGTATGCAATTTGCAAGACTATTTATGTTTATGACGTCAGAAACATGCAAAAATTAGTATGAGAATGTTGTGCGGGTTGCATAAATTGAATTTTCTGATCATTGCTACGGAGCTACAGTTGGGTTTAGAGACAAACTAATGTTATTTATGTAAGTCCCATCAAGTGTTTTGTGATATAAATGCATATGTTTTTCTCTGGTCTGGTCTATTGCTTTAATACATGTGTTTTTACTGAAATATGTATGTAGCTTTATTTCAATGAAATAACGTAATTTTTAATGCAACCTGAAAGAGCTTATAATATTCAATTATTTATTCTGATTTTATTTCATATTTAAAAAATATTTTTATTATTTTTAATTATAGTTCTGAAAATTATAATTGGTTATAAGTAGAGACCGGATTTGCTGGTACTCTCGACTTTTTTTCTGTTAGTATTAGGTAACTTTTAACCAAAAATGAGTACGAATTGGACAATTTGAAGTCGTTTAAGCGTTACCAAATTTCAACATTTTTACCATTTTTTTAAAATATATTACCTTTTTTTTTTACCATTTTTCAGGACAAAATCAACATTTTTATGTCATTTTTTTTTTTCAAAAAAAACATCAAAAAAATCTAAAAAAAAAAGTTCAAAAAACAAAAAAACAAACAAACAAACAAACGAAACAAAAACTATACATTTTCTATCCTTAATCTTTTGATAACTATAATTAGTGAAAAACAAAACAAAATTTTTTATAATATTTGAAGACGAAATTGCTTTGAATTTTATTTAGTTTATACTTTTTTATATTTAACATTTTTTTAATTTAAAAATGATAATTTGGTAAAGAAATAGTCTCAAATAGTACTGAATAATCTTAGCATGATTTGTAGAAGAAAAATAAAACTGCCATTCACTATTAATATCTTCTATTGTAGTATATCTCCTATATATATATATTTCATTATACATATTAAGGGCACGCAATAAAAATTTAGGGTTTACTTAGAATGAAAAAAATATATAAGTAAAAAATAGAAATAAACATATCCGCGTATAGTTTTTAATTCTTCTGATTTAATTTTCTTGTTAATTTTTTAGAAAAAAAGGCTACAACAGTAAAATCTCGATATAGCATAATTTTATTATAGGAAATTAATTTCAAAAGTCCCGCCGAAATTTACAAGTAAAAGCAAAAATAGCAGCCAAAAATAGGCAATGAATCGCGTCCTCTCTTACCACAATTCTTCAAGAAATACGCACGATAAAATAAAAATAAAATAATAAATTCAAATTCAAAAATTCAAATTCAAAATATGTTTATTCATTTCTTTCCTCCTACAATCCCAATATACAGAAGCATATCGGCTTAGGTTATTGTATCAGTTGATACAATTAGAAATGATAGTCCAAATACACATAATTATAACATTAAATATCACAAAAATATATTTATACATATATAATTATGTAGAAAAATTAAATCATGACTATAAATGCATTGTTATTCTGATTCATTATCTTTCATAAACTCATCAATAGAATAATATTGCTTGTTTAACAGTAATGTTTTCAATGATTTTTTAAACAAAATAGGGTCTTCAATTTCTCTTATATAAGTTGGCAGATTATTATAAATCGGCAAACAACCTCAGAAAGGACCTCTATTGTAATAAATTAATAATTAATTTGCATAAGTAAATGCTAACTCGATCCGAGTATCTAAAATTACGTGAAGTTTTGCTGTAATAACAAGTTTCAATAATGCCAAAATTTTAAGTTTCTATCACTGTGCAAACTGCAAATTATTTTTAACTGATTTTTGTTCTCATTTGTTTATGAATACGAGATTGCTGTCCACGTAAACAAATAAATTTAGCAAAGTCAAATCAATAAAAAAAAAAACTGTGTTCAACTCCTCATATTTATATAGTATTTCTAACCTTTTCCTTTCATTTCTCGCAAAATTTACGTCTCTATCAAATATTACGGTCCACATTTATTTCTTTAATTTTTATTTTTTATTTCATAAAGTTGCATACTTTACAGGCGCGCAGTATTTTTATATATATATATATTTTTTTTTTTCCCCCACTGCGAGATAATTTTCTAGGACTGTATTAAACTATGTAAGTTTTTTATTATTGAAGCGCGTCTTTCTTTCAAACAGCTTATAAAACATTTATTGTATTATATGCTATAGTGGAGCAAATTGTAAGTTATATAAAAATTATTCTTTAGTTTTCACTTTGGCGGCTAAAGTGTTCTGTTTAATTGTTTTAGCAAAAAAAAAAAAAAAAAAAAAAAAAAAAAAAAAAAAAAAAAAAAAAAAAAAAACGTCAGAAACTGCTTATTAACCGTTTTTACGCTATTTTAAACGTTTTCCCATTTTCACCATTTTTTCGATTTTTATACCATTTTTTTACCATTTTTAGGCCAAAAATGTTACCAATTTTGTTACCATTTTTCAAAAAAAAAAAAAAAAAAAAAACTGACATTAAATCCGGTCTTTAATAAATTTTATAATAAATTATATATTTTGACAATTATTTTAAAGCATTGTATTTTTGTTTTTTTAATTATTTCATTTTTTCTTAGATTTTTAAAAATATGTTGCAATTTTTAATATAATTTCACAAATGGATATTTTGATCTTCTTCTTCTTCTTCTTCTTCTTCTTCTTCTTCTTCTTCTTCTTCTTCTTCTTCTTCTTCTTCTTCTTCTTCTTCTTCTTCTTCTTCTTCTTCTTCTTCTTCTTCTTCTTTTTTTTTTGCATTTTAATTTGATTATTTTATTCTTTCCCATTTTTACTTTTTATTATTAAAATTATTTTTAAAATTATAATTTTTTATGCATTCCGAAGGAGCTCAAATTTTATATTAGACTATATGCCTTGGTTGTATTATGAAAACTAGTGTTTTATAATAATTTAAACAAAAAAATGCATTTTTTTTACGTAAATTTAAATGATAATATTGATATGTGTATAAACTAGAGCTGTAAAAAGCTCGATATTTTTTTAACCCGGGCTGAAATTTTTTAGCCCGGTTTGACTTGAAACCCGTGTTTAGCTTGAAATCGAGCTTAAACTCGAAAAATGAGCCAAAGCTCGGAAAACTCGATGATTGAGCTGAAATTTGAAAACGAGCTTTCGAGCCTATGAAGTAAAAAGCTCGATTTTCATTATGAAAAATTTGTTTTTGAAGGATAAAAGTCATAAATAAAATAAAATAATTTTTAAATATATTTTAAACAGCTTATTTTCCATGATACAATATTAAAAACGTCATATTAAACAAAAATTACAAACTTTTTTTTTTGGCTTTCTTCAAAAATTGTTCTTTAGCTCGATTTATTTTCAAAAGCTCGTTATTTTTACGAGTCATTCACGGGCTCAACTCGAAAAAGCTCGTTTTCGAGCTAAAAGCTCGAAACCCGGGTTAAACATTTTCAAAAAAACGAGCACCCGAAGATTTTGGCCCGGGCGGGTGCTCGAACCGGTTTAAATTTACAGCTCTAGTATAAACATAAGAAGCGAACATAAACATAAGGTACTTATATAGATAGGTAATCTTAAGAGAATATCGTTATTCACTTTTCTGTTGTCTTTAATTTTATTTTATCCTGTAAGTTATATTTTGTTGTCACATTTGATCAATGTCATTTTGTCCCGCAATACACGTGACAATGTGACACGTCTGTCTCCAGCTGACCTGCACTAGGTTTGTCCTATGCTGAGCAATGTTATTTATTGCTCAAGAAGAGCATCGAAAAGCACTCAGAATGACGTCATGCGTACACACCCTATATGAAATATCTTACTACAAATAGAAATCTGATATTTATTTAAATGTACTGAAACTTGTTGCAGGGCTACAATCCGGTGTTCTTCATATTCGCCGGCTTAATCACCATGGAATGTTTCAATCAAAGAATTTTGTGCTGCGCGATCAAGCAATCTCGGAATATGCGATATCCCATGGCAGCGGCGTGTGGCACCAGCGTTCTTATGACGGTACGTATTGTGTGTGTGTGTGTGTGTGTGTGTGTGTGTGTGTGTGTGTGTGTGTGTGTGTGTGTGTGTGTGTGTGTGTGTGTGTGTGTGTGTGTGTGTGTGTGTGTGTGTGTGTGTGTGTGTGTGTGTGTGTGTGTGTGTGTGTGTGTGTGTGTGTGTGTGTGTGTGTGTGTGTGTGTGTGTGTGTGTGTGTGTGTGTGTGTGTGTGTGTGTGTGTGTGTGTGTGTGTGTGTGTGAGTGTGTGTGAGTGTGTGTGTGTGTGTGTGTGTGTGTGTGTGTGTGTGTGTGTGTGTGTGTGTGTGTGTGTGTGTGAGTGAGTGAGTGAGTGAGTGAGTGAGTGAGTGAGTGAGTGAGTGAGTGAGTGAGTGAGTGAGTGAGTGAGTGAGTGAGTGAGTGAGTGAGTGAGTGAGTGAGTGAGTGAGTGAGTGAGTGAGTGAGTGAGTGAGTGAGTGAGTGAGTGAGTGAGTGAGTGAGTGAGTGAGTGAGTGAGTGAGTGAGTGAGTGAGTGAGTGAGTGAGTGAGTGAGTGAGTGAGTGAAAATTTCTTAAAACGTTGAACTGCGATGTTATGTTATGTAAATAGTTAACCTGCTATGTTGGTTACAGTCGATGATTGGCTACATGCTGTACGATGACAGTACAATCTTACACTACACCCTGGTGGACTATGCTATGTTAATACTACAGTAATATGCTATGTTGGTTACAGTCGATGATTGGCTACATGCTGTACGATGACAGTACATTCTTACACTACACCCTGGTGGACTATGCTATGTTAATACTACAGTAATATGCTATGTTGGTTACAGTCGATGATTGGCTACATGCTGTACGATGACAGTACATTCTTACACTACACCCTGGTGGACTATGCTATGTTAATACTACAGTAATATGCTATGTTGGTTACAGTCGATGATTGGCTACATGCTGTACGATGACAGTACATTCTTACACTACACCCTGGTGGACTATGCTATGTTAATACTACAGTAATATGCTATGTTGGTTACAGTCGATGATTGGCTACATGCTGTACGATGACAGTACATTCTTACACTACACCCTGGTGGACTATGCTATGTTAATACTACAGTAATATGCTATGTTGGTTACAGACGATGATTGGCTACATGCTGTACGATGACAGTACATTCTTACACTACACCCTGGTGGACTATGCTATGTTAATACTACAGTAATATGCTATGTTGGTTACAGTCGATGATTGGCTACATGCTGTACGATGACAGTGCATTCTTACACTACACCCTGGTGGACTATGCTATGTTAATACTACAGTAATATGCTATGTTGGTTACAGACGATGATTGGCTACATGCTGTACGATGACAGTGCATTCTTACACTACACCCTGGTGGACTATGCTATGTTAATACTACAGTAATATGCTATGTTGGTTACAGACGATGATTGGCTACATGCTGTACGATGACAGTACATTCTTACACTACACCCTGGTGGACTATGCTATGTTAATACTACAGTAATATGCTATGTTGGTTACAGTCGATGATTGGCTACATGCTGTACGATGACAGTGCATTCTTACACTACACCCTGGTGGACTATGCTATGTTAATACTACAGTAATATGCTATGTTGGTTACAGACGATGATTGGCTACATGCTGTACGATGACAGTGCATTCTTACACTACACCCTGGTGGACTATGCTATGTTAATACTACAGTAATATGCTATGTTGGTTACAGTCGATGATTGGCTACATGCTGTACGATGACAGTACATTCTTACACTACACCCTGGTGGACTATGCTATGTTAATACTACAGTAATATGCTATGTTGGTTACAGTCGATGATTGGCTACATGCTGTACGATGACAGTACATTCTTACACTACACCCTGGTGGACTATGCTATGTTAATACTACAGTAATATGCTATGTTGGTTACAGACTATGATTGGCTACATGCTGTACGATGACAGTACATTCTTACACTACACCCTGGTGGACTATGCTATGTTAATACTACAGTAATATGCTATGTTGGTTACAGTCGATGATTGGCTACATGCTGTACGATGACAGTACAATCTTACACTACACCCTGGTGGACTATGCTATGTTAATACTACAGTAATATGCTATGTTGGTTACAGTCGATGATTGGCTACATGCTGTACGATGACAGTACATTCTTACACTACACCCTGGTGGACTATGCTATGTTAATACTACAGTAATATGCTATGTTGGTTACAGTCGATGATTGGCTACATGCTGTACGATGACAGTACATTCTTACACTACACCCTGGTGGACTATGCTATGTTAATACTACAGTAATATGCTATGTTGGTTACAGTCGATGATTGGCTACATGCTGTACGATGACAGTACATTCTTACACTACACCCTGGTGGACTATGCTATGTTAATACTACAGTAATATGCTATGTTGGTTACAGTCGATGATTGGCTACATGCTGTACGATGACAGTACATTCTTACACTACACCCTGGTGGACTATGCTATGTTAATACTACAGTAATATGCTATGTTGGTTACAGTCGATGATTGGCTACATGCTGTACGATGACAGTACATTCTTACACTACACCCTGGTGGACTATGCTATGTTAATACTACAGTAATATGCTATGTTGGTTACAGACGATGATTGGCTACATGCTGTACGATGACAGTACATTCTTACACTACACCCTGGTGGACTATGCTATGTTAATACTACAGTAATATGCTATGTTGGTTACAGACGATGATTGGCTACATGCTGTACGATGACAGTACATTCTTACACTACACCCTGGTGGACTATGCTATGTTAATACTACAGTTATATGCTATGTTGGTTACAGTCGATGATTGGCTACATGCTGTACGATGACAGTACATTCTTACACTACACCCTGGTGGACTATGCTATGTTAATACTACAGTTATATGCTATGTTGGTTACAGTCGATGATTGGCTACATGCTGTACGATGACAGTACATTCTTACACTACACCCTGGTGGACTATGCTATGTTAATACTACAGTAATATGCTATGTTGGTTACAGTCGATGATTGGCTACATGCTGTACGATGACAGTACATTCTTACACTACACCCTGGTGGACTATGCTATGTTAATACTACAGTAATATGCTATGTTGGTTACAGTCGATGATTGGCTACATGCTGTACGATGACAGTACATTCTTACACTACACCCTGGTGGACTATGCTATGTTAATACTACAGTAATATGCTATGTTGGTTACAGTCGATGATTGGCTACATGCTGTACGATGACAGTACATTCTTACACTACACCCTGGTGGACTATGCTATGTTAATACTACAGTAATATGCTATGTTGGTTACAGACGATGATTGGCTACATGCTGTACGATGACAGTACATTCTTACACTACACCCTGGTGGACTATGCTATGTTAATACTACAGTAATATGCTATGTTGGTTACAGTCTATGATTGGCTACATGCTGTACGATGACAGTACAATCTTACACTACACCCTGGTGGACTATGCTATGTTAATACTACAGTAATATGCTATGTTGGTTACAGTCGATGATTGGCTACATGCTGTACGATGACAGTACAATCTTACACTACACCCTGGTGGACTATGCTATGTTAATACTACAGTAATATGCTATGTTGGTTACAGTCGATGATTGGCTACATGCTGTACGATGACAGTACATTCTTACACTACACCCTGGTGGACTATGCTATGTTAATACTACAGTTATATGCTATGTTGGTTACAGTCAATGATTGGCTACATGCTGTACGATGACAGTACATTCTTACACTACACCCTGGTGGACTATGCTATGTTAATACTACAGTAATATGCTATGTTGGTTACAGACGATGATTGGCTACATGCTGTACGATGACAGTACATTCTTACACTACACCCTGGTGGACTATGCTATGTTAATACTACAGTAATATGCTATGTTGGTTACAGTCTATGATTGGCTACATGCTGTACGATGACAGTACAATCTTACACTACACCCTGGTGGACTATGCTATGTTAATACTACAGTAATATGCTATGTTGGTTACAGTCGATGATTGGCTACATGCTGTACGATGACAGCACATTCTTACACTACACCCTGGTGGACTATGCTATGTTAATACTACAGTAATATGCTATGTTGGTTACAGTCGATGATTGGCTACATGCTGTACGATGACAGTACATTCTTACACTACACCCTGGTAGACTATGCTATGTTAATACTACAGTAATATGCTATGTTGGTTACAGTCGATGATTGGCTACATGCTGTACGATGACAGTACATTCTTACACTACACCCTGGTGGACTATGCTATGTTAATACTACAGTAATATGCTATGTTGGTTACAGTCTATGATTGGCTACATGCTGTACGATGACAGTACAATCTTACACTACACCCTGGTGGACTATGCTATGTTAATACTACAGTAATATGCTATGTTGGTTACAGTCGATGATTGGCTACATGCTGTACGATGACAGTACATTCTTACACTACACCCTGGTGGACTATGCTATGTTAATACTACAGTAATATGCTATGTTGGTTACAGACTATGATTGGCTACATGCTGTACGATGACAGTACATTCTTACACTACACCCTGGTGGACTATGCTATGTTAATACTACAGTAATATGCTATGTTGGTTACAGACTATGATTGGCTACATGCTGTACGATGACAGTACATTCTTACACTACACCCTGGTGGACTATGCTATGTTAATACTACAGTAATATGCTATGTTGGTTACAGACGATGATTGGCTACATGCTGTACGATGACAGTACATTCTTACACTACACCCTGGTGGACTATGCTATGTTAATACTACAGTAATATGCTATGTTGGTTACAGACTATGATTGGCTACATGCTGTACGATGACAGTACATTCTTACACTACACCCTGGTGGACTATGCTATGTTAATACTACAGTAATATGCTATGTTGGTTACAGACGATGATTGGCTACATGCTGTACGATGACAGTACATTCTTACACTACACCCTGGTGGACTATGCTATGTTAATACTACAGTAATATGCTATGTTGGTTACAGTCGATGATTGGCTACATGCTGTACGATGATATGAGTGCATTCTTACACTACACCCTGGTGGACTATGCTATGTTAATACTACAGTAATATGCTATGTTGGTTACAGTCGATGATTGGCTACATGCTGTACGATGATATGAGTGCATTCTTACACTACACCCTGGTGGGCAGTGCTATGTTAATATTAACAACCTTCATGTACCTCGAGGAACCCTCGCTCGACTTCGAGACTTTGCTGGGGTTTCTGCCCGGCATGGACGATGTAGAATCACTTGATAACACAGATAATGAAGACAATGAAGAGACTGAAGTTTACTAATTACTTTTGTTATCTCTCTTTTAGTAGTCATTGTGAAGCAAGCTTCGCACTGGCTAATGAAGCTGCTAGCATCAATCAATATTGATTTGTATACAAGTTAGCAGCTTCAGTAGCCAGTGCAATGAAATCAGCTCATCACCAGGATTTCATTAAACTGGCTACTGAAACTCTTAGAATCAATCAATATTAATTTCTGCCACTCACAATTCAGCTAAAAACTTGTGAGTAATAAATTCAATTAAAATGTTATGACGAGCTGATTTCATTGCAAGGACTGCTAAAGCTTCATAACTTTTGAGAAATTAAGAAAAAAGTAGAAATGCTTTTATTATTTAAATATTAATTTTGAAAAATTATTGCAATTAAAAACACAAGTCAAAAGAATAATTTTTCTCAAATTTTATACTATTATAATAGGAAAAAAAAAAAAAAAAAAAACAGAAACAGAAAGAAAAAGAAATAGCTATTTATTAAATATTTAAAAAGTTTTAATTTTTTTATTTAATTAAAAAAAAATTAAATCAATACTTAAGACTAAAATTGAGTATTTTTGAGTGCCACAATAAAGTGGATCTACTGCGCCACAGTTTGGCTCTCTTTACCCTCGCGGGGTTTGCTTATCACACGGGCTACAAAACTCAAATAATTAATTAATTTTTAATGAATTATTTTAGAAATAACAAACAAAAAATACTAAATTTTAGAGTTAATTATCGATTAAATTATTTTGAATAAAACTGACAGTTTGAAATGAAAGAACCACTTGTGAAAAATACATTTGAAACGTAATTCATATTTTAGTAGTGAAATTTCTAATTATTTTTTACAATTATTGGCTATTGTAGTTTGATGAAGAAAGATTGTTAATATTTAAGTTCTTACCGCAGCGGGAACTGTGTTAAGAAAATATTATTTACTCAAGATAGGCATAGAACAGGTTAAATAAAAAAACGTGTCTAATATCCTAATTTTAATTTAGTAAAAGTCATTGATTTATAATTTATTTTCGATATCGGGCAGATGTGATGTTACAGCTGCTTTGTATCCGCACGCGTGGACTAGGCGAGCTGTCACGTCATCAATCCGCATACGTCATTTTGTTAATGGAAAATAAGTTATAAATCGGTGACTTGCTCAGGTCAGATCAACCTGAAATGTGAAAGCCTCGTTCACAATCGACTTTTCTGAAGTAAAAATGCCAATTAAGAAAAAATTTTGATCGTTAAGTAGCTACTTAGAATTTCCACTTAAGAATTATATTTTTTAAATTTTTTACGTAGAACTTTCCCTTTACAAGTTTTTTTTCTTCATTTTTCATAATTTTTCTTAAGTAGCTATTTGAATTTACGTAAGAATCAACAAGAGTTTGATTCTTACGTAAATTTAAATAATTCTTCTAATTAGCTGCTTAAGAAAAATTAAGACAAAAAAGTTGTTAAGTGGAAAAAAATAGCATTTTCACTTAAGAAAACTTAGTTCATTGTGAACGAGGCTTTAGGATATATATATATATATTGTTCAACGTGTTCTATGCCTTTAAATAAATGTTGTGAATGTTACCGACTGTATATATATATAAAATTATATCAACTTATAAATAAGTAAATGTGATGTATGGTAAGTGTATCAAATAACAAAGAGAGCTGAAGGACTGTGAGAAGTGGGTATTGCAGTCGCAGAGAGGATATATAAACATAGCCATACCTTCTTCCAGCTCACGTTTCGCATTTTTATTTTCTTTTATTTTTTTTTCCTTATTTTATTTTTTTCCTTTTCTTTTTATTCTATTTTTATTAATTTTTTTCTTTTCTTTTCTTTTTTTCTTTTTTCTTTTTTTTTTTTTTTTTGAAAGGGGGAAAAATTGGAACTATTATTTTTTAATAATTTTTGAAATTTCACGTAATTTCAAAATTTTCACGTAATAATTATGGTAGCTCACTTTCTGCACAATTTGTTCAATATTTAGCATAATTTATGCTATATTGCAAAACAATTAAGTTACATAGCACAAATATTATATATATAAATATTTTTGCTTTTTAAAGAATTTTTGCTATTATCATATTTAATACATTTAACCAAAAAAAAGTTATTTATGTTTTTTTTTTTTTTTTTTTTTTTTTTTTTTTTTTTTTTTAGCTTTTTACTGTCTTTTAAATTTGGAACCGTTTGAAAAAACAAAATTATGCTGATAAAAACTCAGAGACAATTTCCCGTTCTTTTAAGAACTTTTTTTTTTTTTTTTGTTTTTTAGCTTTTTACTATCTTTTAAATTTGGCACCGTTTGAAAAAACAAAATTGTGGTGATAAAAATTCTGAGACGATTTTCCGTTCTTTTAAGACATTTTTTTTTTTAGTATTAACATTGGTTTTTATGGGTTGGATTTTTTTTATAGTTTTATTTCTTCTAACAATTTTTTTTTTTTTTGCATATTTGGATTTTTCCTAACTCAACGTATCTTTTGCAAGATTTAGGAATAAAAAAAAAATTGACTACCCGACTGCTACTATTGACTAACATTTCTCACAATCCCTCAGCCTCTCTTGCCAACTTAATGTGTAATAATGATATGTCTGTCTGTGTATCACCAATCTATATTGATTGACTGGTTTTAACTTGAATCGTAAGTAACGGAAGATTACTTTTACTTAAGAAAGAAAAAATTAACTTTTTTATGGAAAATAACTTTATTTTATTAGTTGAAAAAATTACAACATTATTTTCTACTTGATTATGTTTGTTTTATAACATAACAGTATTTTAAAATGAAAAATGAAAATTATTTGTTACTTAAAGGCATAGACTACCTGAGACAACATTTTCTTATTATTGATTAAGAACAAATTAAAAAAAAAAAAAAAAAAAAAAAAAAAAAAAAAAGGATCCACAAAACTGATGACAATTTTTACCAGAATGTAAATGTGGCACCACAAGAGAGCGTGAAAAAACTGTAATGTATTTGCGTGACTATTTCTGTTTATGACGTCAGAAACATGCAACAATTAGTATGAAAATGTTGTGCAGGTTGCATAAATAGAAATTTTCTGATCACTGCTACGGGGCTACAGTTGGGTTTTGAGACAAACTAAAGTTATTTATGTAAGTCACATCAAGTGTTTTGTGATATAAATGCTAATGTTTACGTATTGTCTATGCCTTTAAATATATTTGAGATTATTTCGATTGTTAAAAAAAAAAGGTATTTTTGAGCTTATCTTACAGCTTTAAGATAAAATATACAAAAAGTTTTTAGTCCCAGATATTTACAACAACATTTTGGGAGGAGAGAGAGAGTTGATGTTTATTTTGATGATGTAAAGTTTTTAGTACCAGATATTTACAACAACATTTTGGGAGGAGAGAGAGAGAGAGAGAGAGAGAGAGAGAGAGAGAGAGAGAGAGAGAGAGAGAGAGAGAGAGAGAGAGAGAGAGTTGATGTTTATTTTGATGTTATATTGATGTAAAATAAATGTTGTCAAATAAAATGTATAATCAATTAACAAAATATAATGTATGTGGAAAAAAAAAAAACGTCCAAAAAACAAAAATGTCCAATTATTTATTTTTCCTTCAATTTTTTTATTTAAATATTTTAATAGAGTTTTTTTTAATTTTTTTTACAATGATATTTAGAAGATGCCCAATGTTGGGAATATCATCATGCTTTAAATTAAAAAGTTACAGAATTTTCAAATTTGAACAAAAAGACTTAACTTCATTTTTTTTTCTTCTTCTTCTTTTTCTTGTTCTTTGTTTTTTTTCTCTTTTTTTCCAACCATAAATACAAACAAGAATCGGCACTATGCTCTAGGGTCTATGTATTCATGTTAAAGTCGACGTCATATTGGATCACTCAATAACATAAGGGCAGCATAGGAAAATAACTTTTTTTTTGCCAGTTAAAAACAATAAGCAATATTTTTGAGAGCATTGATGTTGTTAATAGCTTGAATTAGTATCTCAAGTATGTGAGAAAAATAATAATAACAAAAGATTAACTGATTTCCCAGAGAAAAATATCCTAAACCAAAGTTCATCCTATGTTGAGCAATGTTTTCATTACTCCAGTATGGCCTCCAAGTGCATTAAATATGAAGTTATGCGCATATATACGTATATAAAAATTAGAAAGATTTCATTTTTATATTTTTCAGAAATTAGGACCTAAATCTTTTCATTTTTGAGAATGGTTTTGAAATTTAATTGTATTAAGTCTAAAGACTTAACAAGCTAAAGACCATAATGTAAAAAATGAAACAATTAAAAAAAAGAAGAAGAAGTTTTTCTTGTTGCAGCTGAAGAAATGTCAATCATGTAAAAATATTTACAAACATTTGTGGTAAAATTTACTCTAAATATTCCTAAATTCAGAAATCAATCGCGACTATTGGTAGACATGCGTGTAGAGCAACTGGTGTATCGATTATATTCCCGACCTAGGACCACAATTTTGTGTGTTTTTTCTCTCCTCTCCTCGCCTCGCTCGCTCGCTTGCTCGCAGCTAGCTCAGAACAAAAGAAGAACGAAAATGTCAGTAAACATGCAGGAAGAAGAAGAAGAGACCCGTCTCTTCAAGAACGCGATTGTGGCCGGAGGATTTGGTGCGATGACAAGCGTGTTCTCGAAGCTGGTGTACGATACATACTTTGATACTTCCATCCCAATCACAGATTTCTACAAAGGCGTGGTGAGTCACAAACTTCAAGTTTTATCAAAATGGTGGACGGACATTTTCAAACATTTTCATCAATTTTCTATAATTTTGAAATATTTTTAAATTATTTGAATAAATTTCTGTTTTTTATTATAAAACTTCAAGCAGTTTTAAATATTTTATTTTAGCTATCAGAGAAACCATAACTATAACAAAATTTTCAGTTACATAGATGTATAACTCTTCAGTACAAACCAATAACTTGGTTGACAAAAGTTTAAACAGTAACTTGTTAGTATAAACGTTATTTCTTCAGTGCTAAATAGTTAGCTCTGCACATCTTAAAAACTTTGTATACATCTAACATATTTATCATAAAATATTTTATGTAATTTATTTTTTGAATTAATATATACACGTGAAAAACAAGTGGTTTTCTGATTTTGTTATTTAACATTTTTAAAGTTCAATTTTAATTTTTTCTTAAAATGGTAAAATATTAGTTATAGTATTATTTTAAAAAGGGTATTTAGTAGAATTAAATGTAAAATATTGGCTTATTTTACTAAAATATATTTTTATTGTTATTTCCAACATTGGCATCGCACACGCTTGCCAGCTCCTGTATTATTGCCCTATTTTAAAAAGTTTTCTTAATGATATAGTTCAAATTTTCACCACAACAATCAACATGTAAAAAGTAAATGGCACTGAGATCTGAGGGGAAAATAAAAAACATTTCCCTCAGATGTCAGCGCCATTTTTATACGTTATTTTGTATTGTTGCATTGTTGAGGCGAAAATTTGAATTACATGATTAAGAGGGATCGTTGTTTCAACAATAGCTTCCTATCTTGTTTATATATCCATGGGCATCGCAATCAAAATACACAATAAACTTACAAACAAACATAAGCATACAAACATACATAAACATACAAATAATAGCTTAGAATTAAAAAAAAAAAGCTCTGCTTTTTTTTTTACCCATGTGCCTTGTATTTTTTTTTTAACGTTTAACAAATATAATAAAAAAAATATCACTTTAAAAATAAGATATTAAAAATAAGACATTTAATGAAAATAAATCAGTTTTAAATATAATTAAAAATATTTACTATATGGAAAAATATCAAATTAAAAAAAAAAAAAAAAAACATAATAAAAAATGCACGAAAAATAAAATTGTATTCAAATAGCATTATTTATTTATTAAAAAAAACACTTAAAAATGTAATTAATAATATAGACCCCTTGCACATCCTTGCGCTTTGTAGCCATGTTTGTGGTGCCTAATGTATTGTCCAGCATAGAGGAAACATCATTTCTACTAATTTTTCACATAAAAATAGTTTATTTCAACTGAACGATTTTTTCTGATATTCTTGTAGCTTATTAGGAGCTACAAATAAGGCTTTGATTGAGCTTTGAAGCTTCTTTTGCCATTTAAATAATAAAAAAGATGTTTTTCCTATGATGGCCTATGTATTCCTGACCAACAAAATGGCGGCTCTTAAAGATGAGTGCAACTGGCCTATAAATAACCAAAATAGTTTAGCTAAAAATTTAAAACATAATAATAATAAAGATTTTGTCAGAATATGATTATTTTCTTTGCCGTGTATTCAAGTGTACTTTTACAACGTAATATGGAGGTTATCGGTTTATCGCGCGGGGAGACGTGGGGGAAGCCAAGAGTTCCCTTATTTAACATAACACTTATAGGTGAAGCGCAGAAATAGTTTTTCAACTATTTGCATTTCGGGTCCTATTTTAATTATTTAACCAGATCTCCATCGATCCATTAAATTGTGACCTTTTGACCCCATCTAAAAATCAACCATTTTCACCTATTTCATGAAAAACAAATATTTCAACATTTTTCACCTATTTGTCAACTATTTTCACAATTTTTTTCTTGATTTGTTAAATAATTGTACATTTCTATAGAAATTTGAAAAAAAGTTAAAAAAAAATGAAAAAAAAAAATTATTTAATTTTTTTTTTTTACTCTTTTTAAAATTTCCTTACAACAAATCCTGAAAAAAGTATGAAAATAATTGACAAATAGGTGAAAAATGTTGAAATTGTTGTTTTTCACGAAAATGTAATAAAATAAAAATCAACTATTAAATCCACTATTTCTTAAAAATCACCTATTTTACCAACTATTTTGTCCAAAAAACCACCTATATAGGTAACTATTTTGTAAAAAACAAAGAAACTATTTCTGCGCTCTCTACTTATAGGGAAAAACATATATGTTTACGCAAGTTTTGAGAAAACTACTGCACCGATTTCGGAGAAATTTAAATAAGAAATACTAAACGTACTTTTACATTTCTAAGTCATAGAAATTTTTTAAGAATTTGTTTCAACCGATAAGTATCATTAACTACGCGCGATAGCAAGCAGTCTGCTACCTGACGTGAAATATAGATATTTTATTGTATGTATGTATGTTGTATTGTCGAGATCCTCTTTAATCTCCGCGCATGCGCACGTGTGCCAACTGTCTACGTGACTTTAAGATTTTATTGATTTACTGTTGGTCCATGACATTATCAATATTTTGTCGTCTGCCCTCCTCGCTCTCTCTCTCTCTCTCTCTCTCTCTCTCTCTCTCTCTCTCTCTCTCTCTCTCTCTCTCTCTCTCTCTCTCTCTCTCTCTCTCTCTCTCTCTCTCTCTCTCTCTCTCTCTCTCTCTCTCCATCACAATTATTGCTTCTATTTGCTACACATTATATTTATTTTATCTCAAGGGGCAAATACTGCAACCTGCACAACAAATGTAACACACTTGTGGCCTAACTTACAGGGGCTCTCACATTTCTATTTTATTTTATTTTCGTTCGGTCGTTCGTTCGTTCGTTCGTTCGTTCGTTCGTTCGTTCGTTCGTTCGTTCGTTCGTTCGTTCGTTCGTTCGTTCGTTCGTTCGTTCGTTCGTTCGTTCGTTCGTTCGTTCGTTCGTTCGTTCGTTCTTTCGTTCGTTCGTTCGTTCGTTCGTTCGTTCGTTCGTTCGTTCGTTCGTTCGTTCGTTCGTTCGAAAGAATGAATAAATAAATAAATTAATAAATTAATTATTTAATGGTGATATAATAAATGAATGATGTCAAAGCCCCTGTAAGTTAGGCCACAAGTGTGTTACATCTGTAGTGCAGGTTGCATATTTTGCCCCTTAATAATAAATTTGAAATAAAATATTTTCTTTCCTCTTATTTTAGATATAATTACAAAATTGTTATTGAAATGTTAAGATGTGGTTTTAAATTTGAATATTAAATTTACCACAGACACTCACTCACTCACTCACTCACTCACTCACTCACTCACTCACTCACTCACTCACTCACTCACTCACTCACTCACTCACTCACTCACTCACTCACTCACTCACTCACTCACTCACTCACTCACTCACTCACTCACTCACTCACTCACTCACTCACTCACTCACTCACTCACTCACTCACTCACTCACTCACTCACTCACTCACTCACTCACTCACTCACTCACTCACTCACTATGTTTCAGGTGGTACGAGGTGTGGTAATGTGTTTAGGAGTTCTGATCTCGCTGATGTGCTTGAAGTCGATGTATTCGTTCGTTGAGGAAAGTATGCGCATATGTTCCACGCCCGAGGCCGTCACCGTCCGCACCTTCTTCTTCAACATCCTCTTCACCGTAAGTTTTACCTACGTGTCAGATATCACACAATTTTATTAGGAAAGAAGAAAATTTTTAAATCAATTTCAATTTTACTTTATTTTTCTACGAAATGCACACGCTTCACACGGAAACGATATCTTTGTTTTTAAACATCGCCCACAATAACGATAACTGCGATATATCTATATAACGATATTTTTTCGCTAACGATAAACGATAATCGATCTTATTGCGAAAAAAGGTCTATCTCGTATTTTCTCAGGTGTAGCAAAATGCCTATCTCGTTTTTTGTCAGTGGAAGCAAAAGGCCTATCTCGTTCCCGAACGTTATGTAGATGGCGCTCGAGATAGACCTTTTGCTTCCACTGACAAAAAACGAGATAGGACTTTTTTGCGCAATAAGATCGAATTAAAGTTCCATGTTTTTATGGCAATAACATATGTTAAATGTTGCTTCTTGACTGTTTAATATCTACATGCAATGATCACTCGTCCCATTCAGATTGTAATTGTCGTTTTTGTTTTTTGTCTTCTTTGGCGCACTTTTCTTATTTTTGGATCAAAAAATATTGCTAACCTTCTCAGGCACCGACTTTTCTAAAACTTTATTTCATATAGGGTGTGTGCGCATGACGTCATTCTGAGTGCTTTTCGATGCTCTTCTTCAGCAATGAATAACATTGCTCAGCATAGGACAAACCTAGTTTTTGGCTATTTTATTTGGGACATCTGTTAATTTTTTTATTATTTTTGTTGCATACTTGAGGTACTAATTCAACCTGTTAACAACATCAATGTTCTCAAAAAAATCGCGAAGTATTTTTAAACTGGCAAAATGTGTCATTTTCCTATACTGGCCAATGTTATTTAGTACTCACTTATGGCGTCGACTTTAACATCAATGCAACCACCTTGCGGTCGGAAATTTTAACCACATTTTTGTGCTACTCTCAGAATGATAAAAAAATCTTTTGTTAAAAAAGTTTTTTTTACTTTTGCGAAACCCTCCCCGCTCTAGAATGCTCAAAGCAGCTTTTTAAGAAAATGTAATAGTTTCAGGGCATTTTCTGAACACATTTTCATATTCTTAATAATTTATTATTCTATTTTTCATTGAATTATTGAATGTCCACCATACTAGAAAGGTTATCAATACGACGATAATATCGTAAAATTTTTGTTAATCTATAGGGTGTGTGCGCATGACGTTATTCTGAGTGCTTTTCGATGCTCATCTTGAGTAATGAATAACATTGCTCAGTATAGGGCAAACATAGTTGTTGGCTATTTTCTTTGGAAATTAGCAATTTTTTTTTGTTATTATTATTTTTCTCACGTACTTGAGGTACTAATTGAACCTGCTAACAGCATCAATGCTCTCAAAAAAATCGCCAAGTATTTTTAAACTGGCAAAATGTGACATTTTCCTATACCAGCCAATGGTATTTAGTACTCACTTATGACGTCGACTTTAACATGAATGAAACCACCCTATAAGTGATGATAACTTTTGTAAAACTGCTAATATATTGATAACCAAATATCGTTAACGTAAGTACAGCCTTATCGCATTGTCTGAGCCTGTTCCCGTGATATCACCGAAGTTCAGCAACGTCGAGCGTGGTCAGTACTTGGATGGGTGACCGACTGTAAAAAGTCTCGTGCACATTGAAGTGCTGAAGCGAAGCTGTACTCACATGCAGTGGCGGTCCCCCTGTAGGACCGCCACTGCTCACATGGTGGAATGACCATGAGCTCCCTTAATTGTGTGCTGCCATCATGTGCGCCCGTTAAAACAAAAACACAATTTCACGTTAATGAGCAGTGGTCTGCCGTATTTAAAGCACAACATAGTGTAAGTGCGAGGTCTACGTTGTGATAAGGAAGTTGTTGATAACAGTTAATCAATATGACAAATTATTTTAAATATTATTCAATGATTCAATGAAGCTTATAGCTTTAGCGCGCGGGGAGACGCAGGGACAGCTAAGATTCCTCTAATTTAACATTATGCTTATGGGGAATACAGGGTTTTTACAATTTTTGAGAAAACTATTCCTTCGATTGTAGTCCAAGACTGATGTCATGTTTTACTTATGTGCTTGCAGACAATACTGGGCCTAGTGATTTATCAAGACATTGGAGCCACCCTACTTTGGACTATCACTAAATGTAGTCCAAGACTGATGTCATGTTTTACTTATGTGCTTGCAGACAATACTAGGCCAAGTGATTTATCAAGACATTGGAGCCACCCTACTTTGGACTGTCACTAAATGTAGTCCAAGACTGATGTCATGTTTTACTTATGTGCTTGCAGACAATACTGGGCCTAGTGATTTATCAAGACATTGGAGCCACCCTACTTTGGACTGTCACTAAATGTAGTCCAAGACTGATGCCATGTTTTACTTATGTGCTTGCAGACAATACTGGGCCTAGTGATTTATCAAGACATTGGAGCCACCCTACTTTGGACTGTCACTAAATGTAGTCCAAGACTGATGCCATGTTTTACTTATGTGCTTGCAGACAATACTGGGCCTAGTGATTTATCAAGACATTGGAGCCACCCTACTTTGGACTGTCACTAAATGTAGTCCAAGACTGATGTCATGTTTTACTTATGTGCTTGCAGACAATACTAGGCCAAGTGATTTATCAAGACATTGGAGCCACCCTACTTTGGACTGTCACTAAATGTAGTCCAAGACTGATGCCATGTTTTACTTATGTGCTTGCAGACAATACTAGGCCAAGTGATTTATCAAGACATTGGAGCCACCCTACTTTGGACTGTCACTAAATGTAGTCCAAGACTGATGTCATGTTTTACTTATGTGCTTCCAGACAATACTAGGCCAAGTGATTTATCAAGACATTGGAGCCACCCTACTTTGGTCTCTCATCGGCTTTCTCGTTCAATCTCACGCCTTTCACAAAGTCTACTCTCATGGACCTAACTACTGGACTAACATGAGGGAGCAGAGAGAAAAATCTCAGGAACACGAAGACGCAGTCAATGGCTACTGTTCTAAGCGGAGGAATAGTTGCCCATGAACCTACGTAGAGTGACGCTCTTTGTCATTTTAGTTTTTTTTTTCTCTCAATTTTTTCTTCTGTTTTTTTTTGTATTTATTTCTCTTTTTTTTAATTTAGTGCTAGCATAAAAAATATTTAGCTATTTATAAAAGTTTAAAAATATCATTTTATAATTAAACTTGGTTAATTACTTACAGATATTAATCGTCACTTAAACATTTTTAAACTTAAAAAAGAGCTTTTTATTATATATATATATATATATATATATATATATATATATATATATATATATATATATATATATATATATATATATATATATATATATATATATATATACATAGATATAAATTATTTAAACAAAAAAATTATGCTAGGATCTTATTGAAATAATAATAAAACTATTTTTATTTAATAATATACGATTTTAGTTTATTATTTGTGTAAAACTAATTGTATAATTCTTTATTTTAGATATTATATTATTATTATTTATTTTAATGTTCTACAACATTATATGGTCTTACTTCTTACTTACACATTACAAAAATACAATTATAATAAAGAAAAAAAAATGGGACATTCAAGAAAAAACTTTTTGTGTTCGTTTTTTTTTTTTTTTTTTTTTTTTTAGCAAAATGTTATTTTTATTATTTTTTTTTATGTTGTAAAAATTTATTTTGGAAATTTAGTTTAAAAAATATTTTTAAGAATTGAACATATTAAGGTACATTTACATTGTACCCAAACCAACAATTTTTTTTCTTCATAAAATAATGCACTTTTTTCTGTGCAATTGCAATGGGTGTTATCTGTGAGCTTTTGTTTTTGTTGTCAATGTTTTCAGTAATGTGGCTGAAAATACGTAAAACTGTGTGTAGTATCCCTCATGTGGACAAATTTCTGATTTATTTGCAATGTCTGTGCATTAGATAATAATATGAATTTAAAAAAAAAAAATGCAAAAATGCAAAAATTAAAAAATAAAATAAAAAAAAGACAGGACTAAAAAAGTCAGAAAGCCAGGGATTAGTAAGATTGCGCTTAGTTTCTCTCTCGCAGCCTGTGATTGTCTGATGCGATGTTTTTTGTTTGTAAATGTACCTTAAAGCGATGCTTAAACCTCAAAATAACTCGTTTTTATATTTTTGAAAACAATTGTATACAAATCAGTCATTTTATTGACATTTCTAGCCCGCGGGAGAAGCGAGACTCACTCTTTTTAAAACTAACTGCGTAATAATTATGCTAGCTCATTGTCACCACAAGTTGTTCTATACAGCAAAATTTATGCTACATTAGATAATAACTATCGATGCCTCCGCGTCAGAAGCGAGCATCTATACACCTTCCAGAGTTCCGACCAAACGACTATCTACACTTTCCGAGCAGTGCTGTAACTCGACTAGCAGACATAAGCTTAACATTGCAGATGCTCGGTGGCGGAAAGTGTAGACAGTCGTTTTGTCGGAAATCTGGAAAGAGTAGATGCTCGCTTGTGACGTGGAGGCATCGCTTTGTTACATAGCATAAGTATTATGTTGTACAGCATAATTATTTATGTTTTTATTTAGCAATAATTATGCTTTAGTGACATAAGGGCAGCATAAATTACGTCATTTATTGTTTCCGTGCGCGAGGGTAAAGTATCATTCACATGACGCGTAAATTTGACGCGCGTCGACGGATATTGACACGAACTGACGGGTTCAATAATTTGCCTATTTCACATGAGAGCGATGAGAAAGCGTAATGTAAACTGTAAATGTGAGCTGCGCTATTGTAAACAAATGGGACGGTTCACATGCATCCGTCATTTTGACGCGCGCTGACGCGTCGAAAGCTGGGAGATGCCAGTTTTACTGTGTGAGTTAAAAGTCTGTACATCTTCCCAGGTAAGCCTATAGCAGGTAGAGCAAGGGTACATGTTTTTTAATCTCAAAGTAGAGGGGCGTGTACTCTATGCACAACTAAAAAGTTAAAAGTCTGTACATCTTCCCAGGTAAGCCTATAGCAGGTAGAGCAAGGGTACATGTTTTTTAATCTCATAGTAGAGGGGCGTGTACTCTATGCACAACTAAAAAAAAAATAAGCGTTGAAAATCTCGTACACAGTTTTACAATGCTTTAAGTTATGTGTAATCAACGGTTATGACGTCACTAAACGTTGACAATCTAACGATAAAAACATTAGTGACGTCACAAGTGTTAGAATCACAATGGAATAAACGTTAGAAGTTGCTAATCTACATTTTTCAATCGACCTCAACGATTGTGACGTCACTAACGTTTTTATCGTTTAAATTGTCAACGTTTAGTGACGTCATCACCGTTGTTTCCACCATATTTAAACCATTGCAAAACTGTGTACAAGCTTTTCAGCCATTATTTGTTATCCTTACCTTATTTATCCCTTATCCCGCGAACTTATCCCGCGAACTAGAAAAGTCAAATTAACGACTGATTTCTTTTCAATTGTTTTAGGAAAGAATAAAAAATATTTATTTTTAATGTTAATTAAGTATCGCTTTAAATCCCTTGTCAAGTTACTTTTTTATCATTTAGAATACTAGATTGATAATTACCATACCTTATTATCCAGGAATTAGACACCAACATGTTGATTTTGTATTTATTTTCATTTTGACTGTTATTTTACGTATCTGACGTCACAATGTACCGCCGCCAATCACAGTCACCGCTCTGGTCACGTGATAAATTTAAGCCCCTCCCTCAAGTTCTTTACCCCTATCACGGCCCGACGTCAGATGCGTGAAATAACCGTTATTAAAAGAAAATAAATACAAAATCCAGGTGTTGGTGTCTAATTCATGGATAATAAGGTATGGTAATTATCAATCTAGTATTCTAAATGATAAAAAAATAAGTTGACAAGGGACTTAAGCTCTCTTTAGTTTTAATGAAAACTAAAAGTATAAATTTATTTTGTAAGTGTCTATATTATCTATATACAACTAATATACGTAGTTTAGTAAGGGAGGAGAAAAGATATACATAAATATATCATACATATAAACTAATACTTAAGTGCGTGTTACATATTGGTGCAAAAAAATAAAAATGTTATATTTTGTTGCAACAAAAAATATATATTTAAAATTGTATGAAAAAAAAAAATGATTGGAAAACAAAATTGTTGGAAAATGCGCTTAAATTGGTGTAATTCGATTGACAATTGCGCGCAGTCTTGGGTTCGATTCCCAAAACTTCTATAACGAAAACGATACAGTATTCTAGCTTCACACTATAACGATATCGATATTTTTAATACATCGCCCACGATATCGATACTATGTCGATAATGATAGTGTTTCGATTAGTATAATTAAAAATTCAATATTTTTTTTTCTTTTTTAAATAATACTTTTCAAATCTTGCTTGATATAAGTTTAATATTCATGATGCCCCTTACATGCACTGGTCTATATAATAAGGCCATAGATTGCTACTCCCGCTAGGCAGCAGTGAAGAGCAAGTTGGTGCTTCACTTTTTATCGCAGGTGGCAGAAGTCCGGGAACTGTAATAGCAGTAAATTTTATTTTAAATCCACCCTGGCAGCCAGATTGGTGGAGAGCAGATGGCATTTACAGGTTTATTGGCTGAAGGGTAGCTCAGGGTGAAGAAGAAGAGGCAAAAACGTTGCCAGATTGACAATACTGACATCCCTAATTTTGTTAAACATCTGGCAACATTGCATTTTGCTGCCTGATATTTTCTTCCAGCTGTCTAAAATGTTGTACAAGCGGCAAGAGAAAGCCTGTATCTCCCCCTGATGATGGCAAGAGCAAGCCTGTATCTCCCCCTGATGATGGCAAGAGCAAGCCTGTATCTGCCCCTGATGATGGCAAGAGCAAGCCTGTATCTGCCCCTGATGATGGCAAGAGCAAGCCTGTATCTGCCCCTGATGATGGCAAGAGCAAGCCTGTATCTGCCCCTGATGATGGCAAGAGCAAGCCTGTATCTGCCCCTGATGATGGCAAGAGCAAGTTTGTATCTGCCCCTGATGATGGCAAGAGCAAGCCTGTATCTGCCCCTGATGATGGCAAGAGCAAGCCTGTATCTGCCCTGATGATGGCAAGAGCAAGCCTGTATATGCCCTGATGATGGCAAGAGCAAGCCTGTATCTCCCCCTGATGATGGCAAGAGAAAGCCTGTATCTGCCCCTGATGATGGCAAGAGCAAGCCTGTATCTCCCCCTGATGATGGCAAGAGCAAGCCTGTATCTGCCCCTGATGATGGCAAGAGTAAGCCTGTATCTGCCCCTGATGATGGCAAGAGCAAGCCTGTATCTGCCCCTGATGATGGCAAGAGCAAGCCTGTATCTGCCCCTGATGATGGCAAGAGCAAGCCTGTATCTCCCCCTGATGATGGCAAGAGAAAGCCTGTATCTGCCCCTGATGATGGCAAGAGCAAGCCTGTATCTCCCCCTGATGATGGCAAGAGCAAGCCTGTATCTGCCCCTGATGATGGCAAGAGTAAGCCTGTATCTGCCCCTGATGATGGCAAGAGCAAGCCTGTATCTGCCCCTGATGATGGCAAGAGCAAGCCTGTATCTGCCCCTGATGATGGCAAGAGCAAGCCTGTATCTCCCCCTGATGATGGCAAGAGCAAGCCTGTATCTGCTCCTGATGATGGCAAGAGCAAGCCTGTATCTGCCCCTGATGATGGCAAGAGCAAGCCTGTATCTGCCCCTGATGATGGCAAGAGCAAGCCTGTATCTGCCCCTGATGATGGCAAGAGCAAGCCTGTATCTGCCCCTGATGATGGCAAGAGCAAGCCTGTATCTCCCCCTGATGATGGCAAGAGCAAGCCTGTATCTGCCCCTGATGATGGCAAGAGCAAGTCTGTATCTGCCCCTGATGATGGCAAGAGCAAGCCTGTATCTGCCCCTGATGATGGCAAGAGCAAGCCTGTATCTGCCCCTGATGATGGCAAGAGCAAGCCTGTATATGCCCTGATGATGGCAAGAGCAAGCCTGTATCTGCCTCTGATGATGGCAAGAGAAAGCCTGTATCTGCCCCTGATGATGGCAAGAGCAAGCCTGTATCTCCCCCTGATGATGGCAAGAGCAAGCCTGTATCTGCCCCTGATGATGGCAAGAGTAAGTCTTTATCTGCCCCTGATGATGGCAAGAGTAAGCCTGTATCTGCCCCTGATGATGGCAAGAGCAAGCCTGTATCTCCCCCTGATGATGGCAAGAGCAAGCCTGTATCTCCCCCTGATGATGACAAGAGCAAGCCTGTATCTGCCCCTGATGATGGCAAGAGCAAGCCTGTATCTGCCCCTGATGATGGCAAGAGCAAGCCTGTATCTGCCCCTGATGATGGCAAGAGCAAGCCTGTATCTGCCCCTGATGATGGCAAGAGCAAGCCTGTATCTCCCCCTGATGATGGCAAGAGCAAGCCTGTATCTGCCCCTGATGATGGCAAGAGCAAGCCTGTATCTGCCCCTGATGATGGCAAGAGCAAGCCTGTATCTGCCCCTGATGATGGCAAGAGCAAGCCTGTATCTCCCCCTGATGATGGCAAGAGCAAGCCTGTATCTGCCCCTGATGATGGCAAGAGCAAGCCTGTATCTCCCCCTGATGATGGCAAGAGCAAGCCTGTATCTGCCCCTGATGATGGCAAGAGCAAGCCTGTATCTGCCCCTGATGATGGCAAGAGCAAGCCTGTATCTGCCCCTGATGATGGCAAGAGCAAGCCTGTATCTGCCCCTGATGATGGCAAGAGCAAGCCTGTATCTGGCCCTGCTTACATGTCTTGCGATTCTTGGCTTGGCTGATCTTATTTCAGTACACAAACTTTAATCTTGCTTGTCTACCATATTTGTACAGGGAGTCGGGAGACATTTCGTACTTTACCAACTTACCCACCGCCTCATAGAGCTTGTTATTCTTATGACTTAAAAAATAATAAAAAAATAGTAAAAAATAATAAAGATAAAAAAAATAGTTAATTTCCCAAAGAAATGAGCAAAAACTAGGTTTGTCCTATGCTAAGCAATGTTATTTATGGCTCAAGAAGAGCATGGAAAAGCATTCAGAATGACGTCATGCGCTCACACACTATATCGTTCAAATTTTTTAATCGATATTGATAAAATTTTTAAATTCATCCATGACGCATAATACCATAAAAAAATAAAATAAAAATAAAATTAATAATTTTCAATAAAAAGAATACAATTTTTTATAACCTAATATCGATATAATATAGTTATAGTTTTTTTAATCGTTATTGAAATACGATAATCGAACCCAAGATTTAAAGATGTAGTTTTAATCGGACAAAGGGAATTTTGAAAACAAATTCTACCATATTTTAAAGTATAAGTTAGGAATATAAAAATATTTTTATTAAAATACTCTTAAAAAAACGGCTCTATGTATAAACATGTTATGTTAACTATTTTTATTTTGCTTATCTTACTACCGTTTTTATTATTACTATATTAAGTTAGGGTACTTTATATTTAGCTAACAATACTTAAAGGCATAGACCACATAAAACAACATGAGCTTTGTAGTGACTCAACACGAAATAGGATCTTGAAATCTTATGACAATTTTTACCATAATGTTATTGTAACCCCACTAGAGAGCGTGAAAAAACTGTAAAGTATGCAATTTGCGTGACTATTTCTGTTTATGACGTCAGAAACATGCAAAAATTAGTTTGAACATGTTGTGCGCGTTGCATAAATCGAAATTTCTGATCACTGCTACTGGGCTACTGTTGGGTTTTGAGACATACTAAAGTTATTAATGTAAATAAGTTCAATCGAGTATTTTGGCACATAATTGCTTATGTTTTTCTTCTGGTCTATTTCTTTAAGTATTTTTTGAAATTTGAAATTCGGACTTCAAAACTGTTACTAATAATAAGTGTGTATACAAGTTCACAAAAGCTGTTAGTAAAAAAAAACTAAAACATTCATTTATTGCGGGGTATATTTTAAAGTTTAATTTTTCTACTCTCATAATTGTGTTAATCTAAAGTATAAAAAACAACTATTGACATTTTTATTTGTAAATATATTTTTTTAATTAACAGTAAATAAAAATCCTCAAACCAGATTCATATAAAAAAACACCAAGAAATAAACTTAATTTATTTATTTGATAAAAAAATTTGATATTTTCTGGATTGAAAAGTGTTGGTAAAAAATAAATATTAGAGCTCAAAATTAAGTTTAAAAAACTGAGATTGGAAATGCTTTTTATAACTTACGTGCATACATACATAATACATACACCATTATTACGAAGATATATATATATATAGTAAGTGTTCAATGTTATATGTGAAATATTAACAAATAAATATTTGTGTCAAATATATAACTGCGTTTCTCTCTCTCTCTCTCTCTCAGATTTTTACTTCTCCTTAGTGTTGTTCGTAAACCCTGTTTTCTTGCACCAAAAAATGCGCATTTCATTTAAATAACTAAAGGCGATCGTCATTTTAGGAGCAGAGAACAGGGCTTACGAACAGCATTATTTTCCTTTTGCTGTTCGTAAACCCTTTTCTCTGCTCCTAAAATGAAGATCAATTATGGCTACTTTTAAACATTCACAATTATTATAAGTCTTGCATGTAACTAAGCTTTCTTTGGCGTGGCTTCTCCAAGATCACGGCTCTTGAGGAGGGGTGCCACCGCGCATCCCCTAAGCGCAACGTTTTAGTGAGCGAAAGGTAAAAATTTACTATACTACGCTCAGTTCAGATTTACTGATCAGCTGAAAAGGGAAATTTTACCATTTTCTAGAAAAATATAGTAGCCATGTACTGTTTTCTTAGTTATTTCCAACCTTTACTGGGAATAATTGAAAACTAAGTAATAGGTATAATAATTGTTTATTAAATACGAAAACTAAAGTGTTTTTATTATTACATGATTATGTGCGACTAATAAATTTTTAGTAATTTTTGACATGCAACATTTGGTGAAAACAAAAAATCAAATTTGAACTAAACACGGTCATTTTTTTTACCTCGCATAACGTTAAAACGTACTACATTTCAGTAAAAATTTGTGTTACTAATCATAGTTAGTACTTATTTCTGTCCGTGTATTAGTAAATAAAAAAGAAGAAAAAGAAGAGGATTACGAAACTGTAACACGCCGCGACACGGCCTGACTTTATTTATCAGCTTTCTTATACTGGCCTGTATGAATTTTTACCTATGAATGATATAACAATCAAAGCTGGACCTATTCACGACGAGTACACCTAGCCTGAGCCTTACCTGGCTGGTATATAGATAAATTCCTATATAACTTATGGTGCGGGGAGACGTCTAATGTCCACCCGGTCTGACTCAAGCTATATAATATAAACCTCTGGGTTCAATATGTTAGTCTAGGGTAGTTTTTAATGATGGAATAAAATAATAATTGATTATTATTTTGCCGAAAAAAAAGTTTATTGTTTTTTATATTAAATATTTGAACAATTACAATGTGTTTAAGCGCTTCAATCGCTAATTATTCTCTCTCCTTTGAATTAAAACAAAGCAAAATTTGAAATGGCAATTATAAAATGAACTAAAATTATGATAAGCACGATCAATTTCGCAAACTCTAATTGGATGACAAAATTACCTGAATGAATTTTGTTAATAAACCGGAAAATAATTTGGCAAAGTGGCAAATAACCCACGTTGATATAGTAAGTCCACACTGAATTTCCCTAAATTCCGCGTACTTTCGCAACTGCTCTTCGAGCTGTTTGTCCGTCCACAGAATGTCCTATGTCGTTAACTTCCGCGATGCGCAAGCATCTGTCCGCCAACAACGTGACCCCCAATAGCTAATGATTTTACTCCCTAAATTCCGCGTTCTTTCGCAACTGCTCTTCGAGCTGTTTGTCCGACCACAGAATGTCCTATGCCTTAGACTTCCGCGAAACGTAAAGTTTCTGTCCGCCTCGGGCGTATCCACCCAATAACTATAAAGTCCCAAGTAATAATGCTGCTTGAGATTCTAAGTCCCAAAAAGGCACTCAACCCAAGTTATTCGTATGTCACAACTCAAGAGAGAAGCTTCATGTTCGAATAACCTGGACTGACTGCGACTTCTCCGTCGTTGTTGATCCTTTTTGTTACCTCGCCTCGGGGTTGTGCGCAAGCGCTGCATTTGTTGCTTGCGGCGACGTCTGACGGGATATTATGTAAACCCTTCGTCCCCAAAAAAAAACTATATAAAAAATACTTATTTTATGATTGGAAAAACTCCCACCCCTTTATATGATTATTTAATAAACTGTCATTATATACCGCAAAATTGATCCGCGCTTATGTTATATTATTCATATTTTGCTTAAATCATAATTATTCATAAGCTGCGTGCAAAAGAAGTTCGCACGTAAGATTCATATATTGTCGAAGCAATTATTTTCATTTAATTTTAACACAACTTTATTTAATAAAAATACTATATAATTGCTTTGACAATAGCATGAGTCGATAAAATAGACCTTAAACTAGTAAAATATAATCTTTTCCTACCTTCTGCCTTTGCCTACGCACTTTATTTGCATAATTTTCTTCATTACATCTTACGAATTATACAATAAATAATTTTTCTCTTGTTCTATATATCTTGAAGGCTAAATGCGCGCTACGATAGTCTTATTTTTTTTGTCTGTGATAAGCGGGCGCGCTTGACTTAAAAACCAAGGAGGGCGTGGCGCCGGCAGTCGGCTTACATACTACATATTATATGCTAAAATAGTTAAGGTTCGGGTCACTATGTTACATTACCCTCCCCTTAAAACAAGTGAACATTAAGGCTTCTTTGGAGACTTGAATTTCACTTTGCTGGCATTCTCTGGTCCGTGTTCTTGCGTTAGTCATCATCTTCTCTTCCCCTCCAATTACTGTGTTCGTGTAGAGGCAGTTTTGTTGTGCTCTAGGTTTCTCGGCGTCCCAACTGCTTCCCTTCTTGCCTTTTGGCGTAGACGTTTGTTGTTCTTTGTTTTGCGTCTCTGCTCTTTGTGATCCTTGCATTACCTTTTGCATAAGCAGGTAATGTATTAATTGGGAAACCGTTCGGTGTTGTGGCTTAATTATTTTAGTCTTTCCTGGATCATATGGTTTATCGGCCGGAACTCTTTGTGTATTTCGTCGTGGGGTAGAGATGTCCCCTTTTTCTTTGACCGTGGCGTCGTAGTTCTCGTGCCAAGGCTTTTGAGTGCCAATAAACTCTGGTGCATCAAACAGATGTGTCTTGGGTTCGATGTCTTTTATGAAGTTTGTGACTTCGAGATTTGTGAGCACCTGGAACAGCTGATCTTCGTTGCTGCTACTCCACGAAATCGGGCAGTTTATAGCATCTGTGGTGGTAGAGTTATGCTCGGGCAGTTTGATAGTTTTGTTCGCCTCATGTATATCGATTCCTTTATTTTCCAGTAAGGTAACGAGTTCCGCAGATATAATGCTTTCTGGCGATCCGCTGTCCAATAAGGCGTCATATGTCTCATCAGCAAATTTTATTTTCAAGCAAGATTCATATGGTGGCATCTCTTCATCAGCATTGTCAGTGAACTGGCGGCTAAATTGTGACCACTGGGTTATCTCCATGTCATGCATTGTTGCCGTCCTGCCATCATATTCTTTAGGTTTGATATTTCCGTTGTTAAGTTTTAGTTTCGAATCCCCCTCTTCTAGTTGCGAGAGGGATTCGCAATCACGTTTTTTGAAACGTCTAATTGCTTAAGAGTCTCTGACCTTTTCGCGGAAATGTCCCTTGCTCTTTTAGTTTGCGATGGTTCATTTTGTGCGTTGTGTGAGTTGTCATATCTCCAGCGCTTCTCGCTGTCATATGATTGGCTCTGTCCGTGCTGCAACTCGGTGCTTGGTTCATGACCGTTGATTGGCTCTCTGTACTTATGACCAAGTGAACACATTTTGCCATTGTTATACCTCTCACTGTTGTAATCTAGAGGTTGCTTTTTAAAATTATGCTCGTATTGTTCTCTCGGCATAATGATGGTTACTTTTTTGTTAGATACTATTGTATCTTGGTCTTGACCTTCCTTTGTTTCTTGATTACCTATTGAGGTAAAATAGGAAGAACTACAACCTGTCTCTCTGCATCCCTCTGCTGCTTGCAAACGAACTCTAGGTTTCACTTGGGCAGATGGAATGAATGCAAGTGCTGGTTCTACACTTTGGTCTACCGATGTATGCTGTAGAGATCTTTTTATTCGTCTTATTCTGTCATCAATTTTGATAGCGTGTTCCGCAAAGTCGCGTAGCGTGGGATAATAGTCACGTAGGTACGGCTGATATTCAGGTAACGCCTTGTCTTTTATATCCTCTACGCGCACGTGATCTAGCTTTTGCGGGTTTGCTATGTTAAAATATTCATCAATGACCATAATGTACTGAGAGAGGGTTTCGTCTTGTTCTTGTCTAAGTTGGCGCACTTCCTCCCAGAGCAACTCTTCCCCACTCCCTAAGGTAGGGTAAGTGCGATCAGTTTTATTGGCTACTGCTGTGGTACTGAATTGCTCAGATGTATCTTGTTGCCCTGTTGCTTGTTGTCCCGGTGTCTCAGGTGGCTCTTGATACCCTGTGCTGTCTGTCTCTGGGGTCTTTGTATCGACTTCCTGGTTGGTTCTCACCTGCTCTTGTGAACGATGAATTGTGTTGTATTGTGCTTCTTCAGTGTCAGGTTCAAGGACGTTTACCACTTTGGTCAATAGTGCGGTAAGGTCTATCAACAGAGCATTTATTGTTTCCAGAGGATAGTTGTGTTGTTCAGTTGCCTCTCTGGGTGGTCTGCACCTGTGATCTTGACACCGCTGAGCGGGTGTTGGTGTTTCGGCCAGTGGTGTTCTAACTTGATCGCTACGGTGTGTAGCACCTGTCATGACCCTATCAGCGCTATGGTTCAGTTTTGCACGATTGTTGACGTATGCAGTTGTGCGCTCGCTCCATGGGGTCAATCTGGTCGACTCTACTGGTGTGTAAGCCGGGTAATGAGCTGGAGCCCATTGGCCAATGTCATAATTGAATCGGTCTCTTTCAATGCTGGGGCTTCTTTGACGTACCCCCCGTCGTTGAGGGAACATAAACACATCCTCCGGGGGTAATTTGCCAATATAAGCCATTTTTTACGCTCTTTTAAAAGTTGCGATATTTCGCGATAAATATTCGCGAAACAATTCGCGCATATTTGCAAATGTCATCTCGGTAATTTTGTCTGTCCAATATATGTAAAAATCAGCAAAATTTGCTATTATATATATTTTACAAAATTGCGTAAGTGCAAATAAAACGAAAAGCGCCTATATAAAAATCGCAATATTTTGTCAATTGCAATATATTAAATGTAACACGGTTTTAATTCACCGCTATAATGTTCAGAAATAAGCTATTACGTTAACTGAAATTTACTGTGCCGGGACTCTCTACTTACTACTCGTGAGAGAGAAGGAGGAGAAAAATAAAAATTGAATTTTTGCGCGTATTAAAACAGCTAAAATTATGCGGTTTTCACAAATCGCAATGTGATTGAAAGCTGATTTAATCCCGGACAGGCCCCCACTTGTAACACGCCGCGACACGGCCTGACTTTATTTATCAGCTTTCTTATACTGGCCTGTATGAATTTTTACCTATGAATGATATAACAATCAAAGCTGGACCTATTCACGACGAGTACACCTAGCCTGAGCCTTACCTGGCTGGTATATAGATAAATTCCTATATAACTTATGGTGCGGGGAGACGTCTAATGTCCACCCGGTCTGACTCAAGCTATATAATATAAACCTCTGGGTTCAATATGTTAGTCTAGGGTAGTTTTTAATGATGGAATAAAATAATAATTGATTATTATTTTGCCGAAAAAAAAGTTTATTGTTTTTTATATTAAATATTTGAACAATTACAATGTGTTTAAGCGCTTCAATCGCTAATTATTCTCTCTCCTTTGAATTAAAACAAAGCAAAATTTGAAATGGCAATTATAAAATGAACTAAAATTATGATAAGCACGATCAATTTCGCAAACTCTAATTGGATGACAAAATTACCTGAATGAATTTTGTTAATAAACCGGAAAATAATTTGGCAAAGTGGCAAATAACCCACGTTGATATAGTAAGTCCACACTGAATTTCCCTAAATTCCGCGTACTTTCGCAACTGCTCTTCGAGCTGTTTGTCCGTCCACAGAATGTCCTATGTCGTTAACTTCCGCGATGCGCAAGCATCTGTCCGCCAACAACGTGACCCCCAATAGCTAATGATTTTACTCCCTAAATTCCGCGTTCTTTCGCAACTGCTCTTCGAGCTGTTTGTCCGACCACAGAATGTCCTATGCCTTAGACTTCCGCGAAACGTAAAGTTTCTGTCCGCCTCGGGCGTATCCACCCAATAACTATAAAGTCCCAAGTAATAATGCTGCTTGAGATTCTAAGTCCCAAAAAGGCACTCAACCCAAGTTATTCGTATGTCACAACTCAAGAGAGAAGCTTCATGTTCGAATAACCTGGACTGACTGCGACTTCTCCGTCGTTGTTGATCCTTTTTGTTACCTCGCCTCGGGGTTGTGCGCAAGCGCTGCATTTGTTGCTTGCGGCGACGTCTGACGGGATATTATGTAAACCCTTCGTCCCCAAAAAAAAACTATATAAAAAATACTTATTTTATGATTGGAAAAACTCCCACCCCTTTATATGATTATTTAATAAACTGTCATTATATACCGCAAAATTGATCCGCGCTTATGTTATATTATTCATATTTTGCTTAAATCATAATTATTCATAAGCTGCGTGCAAAAGAAGTTCGCACGTAAGATTCATATATTGTCGAAGCAATTATTTTCATTTAATTTTAACACAACTTTATTTAATAAAAATACTATATAATTGCTTTGACAATAGCATGAGTCGATAAAATAGACCTTAAACTAGTAAAATATAATCTTTTCCTACCTTCTGCCTTTGCCTACGCACTTTATTTGCATAATTTTCTTCATTACATCTTACGAATTATACAATAAATAATTTTTCTCTTGTTCTATATATCTTGAAGGCTAAATGCGCGCTACGATAGTCTTATTTTTTTTGTCTGTGATAAGCGGGCGCGCTTGACTTAAAAACCAAGGAGGGCGTGGCGCCGGCAGTCGGCTTACATACTACATATTATATGCTAAAATAGTTAAGGTTCGGGTCACTATGTTACAAAACAGGCTTATGTTACTCATAGTTAGTGCGTATATGACTGCTTATGTTTACTCAATTAGTACGTAATATGAAGTGCCGGAAGAGGAAACCACGTGACGGTAAAATTGGGAGGTAGCTCAGGCTAGCATTCTGCTGGAACCAACTTGTCTCTCATTTTTACCGTCACGTGGTTTCCTTTTCTTGCACTTCCTTCACCGTTTTTTAGAATCAATATTTGCATTCCATTTCTAGTACAGAACTCTGCTACGATCAATTATCATGCTTATTTTTCTAATATAATGCGCATTTTTTGGTTTAAAAAAAACGAATTAGAATTATGTTGACTGTTTACACTACTTTAAAAACTCCCCCACCTATTTCTCATGTTAAAACACATAGAACCAACAAACGAAGATCGTTGATTTTGAGTGAAATTTGAAAACATACTGTAGTTCGTTCACTTCGACGGGTAAATATCTATATATAACATTATAATGTATTTCTTAAATGGTTCATGAATTTACTGTTTAACAATTTTAATTTAAATTATTATTTTATAAAAATGTTTGTTGCGGTAAAAATGAGTAACATTCATTACAATATCAAATTACCAAATAAATAACGATGAACACTTAAAAAAAGTCCCGGCTACTTGGATCGTTTTCAATAGGTTTATGTGACTTCAGCAACACGCAAGTTTGTAAAGAATAAGAATCTTTATTGTAAAGTGTACAAGTTTCGTCTTCATATGCTAAAACATTCATTTTTATATATTATATAAATTAATTACATAATTATGTTATTCATGTTTGTTGACGTGAAACTCAAATAATATTGCTGAAAAATTTATGCTCAGATTTTCTACGCCTTAAGTATTGTAGAAGAATGGTAAAGACGTCAATAAGTTTCTAAAATTTACTGATAAGAATGTTACTGAATTCACAAAAATTGAGATTGTATCTAAATTTTACATGTGATTCTATTTGACGTTACTTTCTTGTATAATTATTATATTGAGATGTAGTGATATTTTGCACAAATATTTGCCTTGTTTTCTTTTTTGTTTGCCATATTGTGTTATTGTGCTATACACCAATCCCAGTCCCAGTCAAGACATTGTCTTATCGACAGCTAAGGACTCTCTTAATAATGGAGAAGCACACACGGGCCGGCCACGGCCTAAGTACACAGCCCGGCATTGGCCATGACAGGCAAGAGAAACCGTGGAAACATCTAGGCAGGCTGGTCGGTGCAATCACATCAATCATGCACCTCCTGAATACTGTGCATCGTCATGGAATGCATGTAAACATACATCGTGCAACGTGTTGTGCTCTCACACTTGACGTACGCGTCAGCAGTGGCTCGAACCTATACTCGGTGAGGAGTACACAGTTGCGAGTCAGCTGCCTTCACAACTCGGCCATACCAGCTCTGTATGACTTAAGTTTAAAATATTATCAATTAAGATAATGTTGTCACTTTTACTTTCGAGTACATCAATGTCTTCAGAAACAATAAGAGCAGTTTCTAGCATTTCCTCTTTTATATTACCTTGAGATTTTAATAAGAAAACGTAACACTAAGAAATTACAATTTACATTTTTAAATTGTATGCTAAAATGTCATTCAACTATAACCATTTTGCCAAGAAACTACAATCTTATATAATTCAAATCACCTAGTGCACTTGTATCATCAAAGAAACTACAATCTTATATAGTTCAAATCACTTACAAAGTGCACTTGTATGATCAAAGAAACTACAATCTTATATAATTCAAATCACCTAGTGCACTTGTATGATCAAAGAAAAGGACCAGAGAAATACTAGACTGAAATACTTGTGACGTTTTTAAAATGTTCACGAATTTCCTTAATCAAATTACACATTCTATCAAAGGTTCAATTTGCTTTTCTACGATGATATTTGAGATAAATATTTATAAAATTATACTAATTAATTGTAACTTTTATAAAATATGCTAATCTCTCGCATAGTTCTTCATCCCAATTGTTTGTTATCCGCCCTAACAGCTGTGCCTACGGTATGTGATAACAATTGGCTGAAATATATAATATGTAATATATCATAATAATATAATGAAACAATTTGTCAATTATTATTTTTGCAATTTAAATGCAACTCATTTAAAGGATAACAGGCTGGATTTGCATTGCTTTTTTCCTGAGTTAACTTTTCTAAACCTTCTGTTCTTTATTTCAATTTAATCATTTAATATAAATCCCTTATCAATTAACCATTTTCATATCAATTTAATGTGGTGTGTTGCATTGCCAAAATAAAGTGTAGAGGCCCGGCTCTCATATAGTTGTAATTAAATTGCTTCAAACATTGCAACACAATGTGTGTACAATCTTTACAACGATTATGTTGAAAAGTTGGGTACAGTCATCGAATAAAACAAAACTTATACTGCATTTCGATGTTGTTGCGAAAAAAATGTGTAACTCGTATTTTGTCAGGTGAAGCAAAATGTGTAAGTCGTTTTTTGTCACGCTAAGCAATATGTGTATCTCGTATTTTGTCACACGTAGCAAAATGTCTATCTCCTTTTTTATCACGCGAAGAAAAATCTGTAACTCCACTTTTTGACAAAAATGATTTTTTAAATGTTTTGAATTCTTTGAATTATGTACTTCCTCGAGTTCATTTTTTATTGTTTGAATCGATTTATTTATTAAGTTATTGTTTTTTTTTTATCGATTCTCTTGTTCAATCTTAAAACGCACATTTAGTTAAAAAAAATAATATTTTTAAAAGAGAAGTACCACTTTTAAGAGTTTCAAAACTTATAACTAACTAATTTTATTGCCCTAATAATTTCAAATTGTTTACTTATGAGCTGTATTCTATCTTTCTAAAATTATTAATTATTGAAAACACTGAGCCTGTATTTTAAATAATGACGTGATACATTTTAAGGATTAAGTAACCATAATTTTATTTTAGTTGTTTCTTTGTAAATTGGTGTGCAAGTTTTTCGTAAAACACGTGGGCGTGCTAGTGTGGATATGATCACGTTAAATTAGAACAATGATAAGTATAAGCCTATTTTTATTTCAAATTATGAAATTAAAATTATTATATATATAAATATTGGACTTCCTAGCTTACCTAGTATAAAATTTTAATAAAAGAACAGCAATTACTCATAAATCATGCATTTTGTTTGCTATATAATAATATCTTGTAAAAATTTTGTTTGAAAAATTAATTAAGCATAAAAAATTAGGTCATTTAAAACAATATTATATATAATATTTTTTACATACGCTTCTCCTGTAAAATTTCTTATTTACGACTTACACATTTTGCTTCGCGTGACAAAAAACAACTCACACATTTTGCTACGCGTGACAAAATACGAGTTACACATTTTTGTGCAACAACATCGATTTGCAACAAGCGTCAAGAGTGTCAATTTTCAACACTCGCGTTAATTTTTTGCAATTTGGCAAAAGATGGGCCGTCTATCAATCAGACTGCTTGCAATCGACAATTCAAGACCCTTACGAAGTCGAGGAATCGTCTCCATCCTACCTGCCGGGTGTGACCTACTTTGCACACTAATTCATAGGCTCATTTTAAACTCGATTGGTTTACACTCCAACAGTTGACAAACGTAAGTGAAAACTGTCGTGCACGCAGAGTCCATGCACTATTTGTATGTCGAGATGTTACAATCCGTAGCTTGCAAATCTACGAGGCACGATTTACTCCGTGTGCACATCTCCTCACTGAGCCGCATTTAGCGAGGTTCCTACAGGCAAGGGTTATTAACCTTTCAACATTATTTACACCAAACTTTTGGATAGCGTTGCGCTGCTTAAGAACTGTGATAGTTGGCAATGGAGTTTTATACACGAAATCTTTCACGTATATCCACAATAATATGTTTGGAGATATGAGACAGGAGACCGTGGAACCCATGCTATCGGTACAACACTACCCAGTCACCTGCCTGGGAAGACTTGGTGGAGATACTGTCTAACATCTGTTGATTAGTGCAGTGGATCCCCGTCTTGCTCTAACACGATATCAAATCCTTATTCTTCCCAAGCTTGGTTACAATTCAAAGGGACAATTATCTGGACATCTTACAAAATAACGCTGTGGCTTAATAGCTACAAGCTCAGGAATAAAAGGGATTGTATATTACGTAACAGCAACATAGTGCTCCTAAGCAAAAGATGTTAGACAGTATCTTAACTAAGTCCCAGGCAGGTAGCTGTGTCGTGATGGACCAACAACATGGGCTCTACGGTCTCCTGATCTCACACCAACCGACTTCTTCCTTTAGGGATACGTTAAAGATATCGTTTTTAAAACACCAGTGCCAACTATCACAGTTCTTAAACATCGTATCACTGCAGCTCTCTAGTCCGTGACACGTGTCATATTTGAGAGCACATGGCAAGCTTTGGAAGTGCGTTTGTCCTAGTGCCGAGCTACAAATAGTTCTCACGTGGAGAAGCCTTAAAATGATGTTTCTTGCTTTTGTTTTTTTTAATTTGAAGTAAAGCAAAATTGTGAACAAAGGTGATTTATTGCAGGTGGCTGCAGCTTTTTTCGTTTAAAAAAAATGTCCGTATTATTCCCTTCTCTCTTTATTCATTCATTTTCGTCTCAACAGAAAAGTAATTGACGTACAAAGTTGAAATTTATATTTTTAAAGTTGTGATAAAATAAGCTGTAATTTGATGTCTATTAAAAACCATTTTTTATGATTCCTCATATTTTTATTTGCGTTTAAAGATGGGCTACTTTGTATAAACAACCTGTATGCTACTCAATACATTAAATACTGTATTATATTTCAAAAAATTTAAAGAGCAAAAAGAACCATACTGTAAAAAAAAAAGAAACATAAATCGATCAAACATGAAGCTTTAATTATTGATTCATAAAATTAAACTTTACTAAAACTTAGAGAACACTAATCAAAGGAAAGAACAAAAACAAAACTTAAGTATTTCCATGGAAAACCATATTAATTAATTTGAAATTCCATAATTAACATTAATTTGGCTTCAATAAGCTGTAGTGCCGAAACAATGAACAAATATTTTCTTAACCCACAACACATTTACATACTTACTGTCTTCTGTTTTTGACATCATAAACAAAACGTTTCACAAAGATTGCAAAATTTACAGTAAATAACGCTGTCCTATAGTGCCGCGTATACATATTTAGTCAAAATATGCCACCAGTGTTGTATAATTATATTTTATATTTTGTATTGTAAAAAAATATGATTACCTTAATAGTTTTTTGGAATACTCAATTCATTATTACATGTTGAATATAATAATAATTCTTAAATGTTACGATATCAAACATAGCAATTTTTGTCTGTTAGTTGGAATATATTTGTAGCTGTCTATATCTTATAAATTTAACATTTCAGAGAGACATGTTAACTGAGTATTTTTTTTGGGAGCAAAAATGAAATATATAAATTTAAATTATTAAAAAGAATATTATGACTTTGAACCAAATAAAAATATCAACAATTGTAAACATAATAATAATAAAATAAAAAAAGCAAAAATATTATATTATAAAAAGGTTAAAATATCCTTTGTTCTATTAGAATACGTTATACTTCAAACAGTATGCAGTTTGCAATATGATGCAACAATCAGTGGGGATCCTTCAAATTTTGGGCACGGGGACAGAAATCCGAATGAGACCCTTCAATAGAAGCGCGAAGCGCTAACAGCCCGCCGCAGGCATGATTTATTTACCACATTGCTATTTACAGGCAATTTAGTGTATAAATTTAGTATAATCAATGAAGATAGCTTTACGAAGAAAAAACTATATATTTTATGATCTATTATTATTATTCTTTCTTTTTACAAAAAATAGAAGTAGAAAAATTCTAAATTTTATTTTTGAATAAAATGTTTAAAAAAGAAGAGAATAAAAAACCATGAAAAATCAATCATTATGTTTAACTCTAAGTTGCAGATTGAGACCAGATTTAGAGCATGCAAATCATGTTTCCTTCATATTCTCAAAGTTAAATTTGGATTTTTGTTCATTTGTAGTCGAATTTATTACAAATATCAAAAATGAAATCTATGTGTAATTTTATTAACTGATAATACGATGAAAGGAAATAGTAAAAATTTAGAAAGATCGAACTGATTGCTATATAATATCAATGAAAAATTTTTACCTGCACCAGGCCAAAGATGATGACTAAATATTTTAAGGGTTAAAAGTTAAGGATAATTTTATAAATGAAAATCTTCAAATTGTTTCAAATAAATTTTGCTCTTTCTCTCTTTTTCCCGTCTTTTAACTTCCTTTTTTTTCTATAACTTTGAATTTTTTACATGTAGGACTCGTCCCGAGGCGCCCAAACGTAGTAGACCCGAGGATATCCGCCTCTCAATCCCCTCTGTAATACCACCACTGGCAACAATGCAATAAAATTTGTAGTGCACACAAAGATCGCTAGGAGACACTAGTGCACAGTAACTTACTTGCATTGCCTGCAACTTTAGCTGCAATTATAGTAAGTGCACTTTTGTAACTGCATGCACAACCTGCTTCATTGCCTATTGATCGTGATTTTGAGAACTGTCATGCGTTCTCTTAAAGTATTTATTTTTAGATTTGAGCCCCAGATATTTTAGCCTTGTTTTAACATGTAAGCCTTATAGAGTGAAATGATAAATTTATTTGATCGTTATTCTGTTCAGCTAGCATTTCGTTTTAGGTCTTTATTCTTTTAGTATTTTTCGTTAACCTTTTTCTTCTATTTTTTCTAAAAAATAAATTAAGCCTTTTTTTAATACTATTTATACACTCTAATTTCCCCCTTTGCAACGTCAATATTTAATTTATTTCCTTTTTTATGTAAATATTTTATTCTTAATATATTATAGAACTTGAAAAATGTGTTATTTTTTTCAAGAAATTTGTACATATTTTGTCTAATTTTTAATAAATTTTTATAACTCCATGCGCTATTTAAGGTGTTACTAGTCCATGATATGTTAGAAAATCAAACTCAATTACATTAACACGTTGCATATTTTTTTTTTAAGTTTTGATAAATCTCTTTAGATAATAGATTATATCAAGTCAACAAGTTTTCTATTTTAATTGTGTCTCTTTAAAACGTGGGTGTGTACTTAATTCCGAAAAATGTGTTTAAAACATTTTTCAATCTAACACGCAACTAATCTTTGACCTCGCTTTTGCAATTAATGTAAATTAATAATACTTAATTTAGTTTTTTTTTGCAAATATTTTTCTTTTCGCTTTCAATTTTTAAGTGTTATTTATAAATTTTGCTTTTACTTACTTTTAAAATTCTGTCAATAAAGATACAAGACAAGTTGTTACTTTTACTTTCAAGACATGAATGTCTTCAAAATGAGTAACGGCAATGCCTTACATTACATCTCATCTAATAACTTTGGATTTTAATAAAAAACGTAACACTCAAAACATACAACTTTTAATTTAAATCTTATGCTAACACTGTAGCTATTCAGCCAAGAATAATAAATCTTAGATATTTCAAATCATTAAGTGCATTTTTTTGCTACCTCTGTTGCGTAAAGTATTTAAAAAAATTCTAAACAGTCCTAATAAAACTTATGCGTAAAAAAAATATAATGTCCCCAAAATATAAACTTAAATTTATAAGTTTTATTTTAATAAAGATATTAACATAAAAATACTAGACAAAAATTCTTGCAAACTTTTAAAGATTTGCACGAATTTCCTTAATTAAATAAAAAATTTATCAACAAATGAATTTGGCTTTTTTTTTCTTTGATATTTGAGATATATAATTTAGAAATTATATTATCTTTAATATATATACAGATAAAATAAAGATTATTTATAAAATTATACTAGTTATTTGTAATTTCAACAAAAATCTGTTAGTCATACGAATTTTTTATTGTAAGTCCACTGTACTGTAGCTATTTTGCCAAGAAACTTCAATCTCATATGTTTAAAATTACTTTTTGCAGTTGAAGGATAAATACCACGTCTGCAACATAAAGTACTAAAGAAATATTAGACTAAAATACTTGCAATTTTTTATATTGGTTCGAATTTCTTTAATCATATTACACAATCTATCAAGTGCTTTTCTACGTTGTTATTTGAGATATGTATTTATAAAATAATAAATAATTGTAGCTTCTTTGAAATATGCAATTTTCTTTCATAATCTTTCATTCTAATTTTTTTTAATCCGCTCTTACAGCTGTAACTAAAAAATATGATAACAATTGGCGAGATAATTAAACAATTTCTCACTCATTTTTTTCACAAATTTATTACAAATGATATAAAGTATATAAGGCTGGATATTTATTGTTTAACTTTTTGTTACCTTATCTTATCGTTTCGTTATATATTTAAGTCTAAAGAATCCCTAAAAACAGTCTATAAATTCCTTATCAATTAACTAATTTGTAGTTGATTATATGTGATGTAGTGCATTGCCAAAATCACGGCACTCTTATAGTGATTTTATAGTGCAGGAGCTTTGTACGATCATCAGATAAAACAAAGCTTATACGGCATTTGCAACAAGCGTCAAAGGTGTCAATTTTCAACCACTTGCGTTAATTTTTTGCAATTTGGCAAAAGATGGGCCGTCTATCAATCAGACTGCTTGCAATCGACAATTCAAGACCCTTACGAAGTCGAGGAATCGTCTCCATCCTACCTGCCGGGTGTGACCTACTTTGCACACTAATTCATAGGCTCATTTTAAACTCGATTGGTTTACACTCCAACAGTTGACAAACGTAAGTGAAAACTGTCGTGCACGCAGAGTCCATGCACTATTTGTATGTCGAGATGTTACAATCCGTAGCTTGCAAATCTACGAGGCACGATTTACTCCGTGTGCACATCTCCTCACTGAGCCGCATTTAGCGAGGTTCCTACAGGCAAGGGTTATTAACCTTTCAACATTATTTACACCAAACTTTTGGATAGCGTTGCGCTGCTTAAGAACTGTGATAGTTGGCAATGGAGTTTTATACACGAAATCTTTCACGTATATCCACAATAATATGTTTGGAGATATGAGACAGGAGACCGTGGAACCCATGCTATCGGTACAACACTACCCAGTCACCTGCCTGGGAAGACTTGGTGGAGATACTGTCTAACATCTGTTGATTAGTGCAGTGGATCCCCGTCTTGCTCTAACACGATATCAAATCCTTATTCTTCCCAAGCTTGGTTACAATTCAAAGGGACAATTATCTGGACATCTTACAAAATAACGCTGTGGCTTAATAGCTACAAGCTCAGGAATAAAAGGGATTGTATATTACGTAACAGCAACATAGTGCTCCTAAGCAAAAGATGTTAGACAGTATCTTAACTAAGTCCCAGGCAGGTAGCTGTGTCGTGATGGACCAACAACATGGGCTCTACGGTCTCCTGATCTCACACCAACCGACTTCTTCCTTTAGGGATACGTTAAAGATATCGTTTTTAAAACACCAGTGCCAACTATCACAGTTCTTAAACATCGTATCACTGCAGCTCTCTAGTCCGTGACACGTGTCATATTTGAGAGCACATGGCAAGCTTTGGAAGTGCGTTTGTCCTAGTGCCGAGCTACAAATAGTTCTCACGTGGAGAAGCCTTAAAATGATGTTTCTTGCTTTTGTTTTTTTTAATTTGAAGTAAAGCAAAATTGTGAACAAAGGTGATTTATTGCAGGTGGCTGCAGCTTTTTTCGTTTAAAAAAAATGTCCGTATTATTCCCTTCTCTCTTTATTCATTCATTTTCGTCTCAACAGAAAAGTAATTGACGTACAAAGTTGAAATTTATATTTTTAAAGTTGTGATAAAATAAGCTGTAATTTGATGTCTATTAAAAACCATTTTTTATGATTCCTCATATTTTTATTTGCGTTTAAAGATGGGCTACTTTGTATAAACAACCTGTATGCTACTCAATACATTAAATACTGTATTATATTTCAAAAAATTTAAAGAGCAAAAAGAACCATACTGTAAAAAAAAAAGAAACATAAATCGATCAAACATGAAGCTTTAATTATTGATTCATAAAATTAAACTTTACTAAAACTTAGAGAACACTAATCAAAGGAAAGAACAAAAACAAAACTTAAGTATTTCCATGGAAAACCATATTAATTAATTTGAAATTCCATAATTAACATTAATTTGGCTTCAATAAGCTGTAGTGCCGAAACAATGAACAAATATTTTCTTAACCCACAACACATTTACATACTTACTGTCTTCTGTTTTTGACATCATAAACAAAACGTTTCACAAAGATTGCAAAATTTACAGTAAATAACGCTGTCCTATAGTGCCGCGTATACATATTTAGTCAAAATATGCCACCAGTGTTGTATAATTATATTTTATATTTTGTATTGTAAAAAAATATGATTACCTTAATAGTTTTTTGGAATACTCAATTCATTATTACATGTTGAATATAATAATAATTCTTAAATGTTACGATATCAAACATAGCAATTTTTGTCTGTTAGTTGGAATATATTTGTAGCTGTCTATATCTTATAAATTTAACATTTCAGAGAGACATGTTAACTGAGTATTTTTTTTGGGAGCAAAAATGAAATATATAAATTTAAATTATTAAAAAGAATATTATGACTTTGAACCAAATAAAAATATCAACAATTGTAAACATAATAATAATAAAATAAAAAAAGCAAAAATACTGTATTATATTATAAAAAGGTTACAATATCCTTTGTTCTATTAGAATACGTTATACTTCAAACAGTATGAAGTTTGCAATATGATGCAACATTCAGTGGGGATCCTTCAAATTTTGGGCACGGGGACAGAAATCCGAATGAGACCCTTCAATAGAAGCGCGAAGCGCTAACAGCCCGCCGCAGGCATGATTTATTTACCACATTGCTATTTACAGGCAATTTAGTGTATAAATTTAGTATAATCAATGAAGATAGCTTTACGAAGAAAAAAATTATATATTTTATGATCTATTATTATTATTCTTTCTTTTTACAAAAAATAGAAGTAGAAAAATTCTAAATTTTATTTTTGAATAAAATGTTTAAAAAAGAAGTGAATAAAAAACCATGAAAAATCAATCATTATGTTTAACTCTACGTTGCAAATTGAGACCAGATTTAGAGCATGCAAATCATGTTTCCTTCATATTCTCAAAGTTAAATTTGGATTTTTGTTCATTTGTAGTCGAATTTATTTCAAATATCAAAAATGAAATCTATGTGTAATTTTATTAACTGATAATACGATGAAAGGAAATAGTAAAAATTTAGAAAGATCGAACTGATTGCTATATAATATCAATGAAAAATTTTTACCTGCACCAGGCCAAAGATGATGACTAAATATTTTAAGGGTTAAAAGTTAAGGATAATTTTATAAATGAAAATCTTCAAATTGTTTCAAATAAATTTTGCTCTTTCTCTCTTTTTCCCGTCTTTTAACTTCCTTTTTTTTCTATAGCTTTGAATTTTTTACATGTAGGACTCGTCCCGAGGCGCCCAAACGTAGTAGACCCGAGGATATCCGCCCCTCAATCCCCTCTGTAATACCACCACTGGCAACAATGCAATAAAATTTGTAGTGCAAACAAAGATCGCTAGGAGACACTAGTGCACAGTAACTTACTTGCATTGCCTGCAACTTTAGCTGCAATTATAGTGAGTGCACGTTTGTAAATGCATGCACAACCTGCTTCATTGCCTATTGATCGTGATTTTGAGAACTGTCATGCGTGCTCTTAAAGTATTTATTTTTAGATTTGAGCCCCAGATATTTTAGCCTTGTTTTAACATGTAAGCCTTATAGAGAGAAATGATAAATTTATTTGATCGTTATTCTGTTCAGCTAGCATTTCGTTTTAGGTCTTTATTCTTTTAGTATTTTTCGTTAACCTTTTTCTTCTATTTTTTCTAAAAAATAAATTAAGCCTTTTTTTAATATTATTTATACACTCTAATTTCCCCCTTTGCATCGTCAATATTTAATTTATTTCCTTTTTTATGTAAATATTTTATTCTTAATATATTATAAAACTTGAAAAACGTGTAATTTTTTTCAAGAAATTTGTACATATTTTGTCTAATTTTTAATAAAATTTTATAACTCCATGCCCTATTTTAGGTGTTACAAGTCCATGATATGTTAGAAAATCAAACTCAATTACATTAACACGTTGCATAATTTTTTTTTAAGTTTTGATAAATCACTTTAGATAATAAATTAAATTAATTCAACAAGTTTCCTATTTAAATTGGATCTTTTTAAAACGTGGGTGTGTGACTTATTTCGAAAAATTAGTAAAACAAAATTTTCAATCCAACACGCAACAAATCTTTGACCTCGCTTTTACATTTAATATAAATTGATAATACTTACTATGTTGTTTTTTTATGGCAATATTTTTTCTTTTTTCTTTCAGTTTTATTTATACATTTAGCTTTTACTTACTTTTAAAATTCTATCAATAAAGATACCAGGCAAGTTGTTACTTTTACCTTCAAGTACATTCGTGTCTTAGAAAAGAGTAAGGGCAGTGCCTAGCATTACATCTCATATATTAATTTTGGATTTTAATGAAAAACATAACACTAAAAACATACAACTTTCATTTTTAATCTTAGCTTGTACTGTAGCCATTCTGCTAAGAATAATAAATCTTAGATTATTCAAATCATTTAGTGCATTTGTTTGCTACCTCTGCTGCGTAAAGTATTTAAAAAAATTCTAAACAGTCCTGATAAAACTTATGCGTAAAAAAAATATATTGTCCCCAAAATATAAACTTAAATTTATAAGTTATATTTTAATAAAGATATTAACATATAAATACTAGACAAAAATTCTTGCAAACTTTTATAGATTTGCACGAATTTCCTTAATTAAATAAAAAATTTATCAACAGCTGAATTTTGCTTTTCTTTTTTGATATTTGAGATAATTTATAAAATATATTATCTTTAATATATTTACAGATAAAATAAAGATTATTTATAAAATTATACTAGTCTTTTGTAACTTCAACAAAAATCTGCTAGTCATACGACATTTTTATTGTAAGTCCACTGTACTGAAGCTATTTGGCCAAGAAACTTCAATCTCATATGTTTAAAATTACTTATTGCAATTGAAGGATAATAAATACCACGTCTGCAACATAAAGTACTAAAGAAATATTAGACTAAAATACTTGCAATTTTTTATATTGGTTCGAATTTCTTTAATCATATTACACAATCTATCAAGTGCTTTTCTACGTTGTTATTTGAGATATGTATTTATAAAATAATAAATAATTGTATCTTCTTTGAAATATGCAATTTTCTTTCATAATCTTTCATTCTAATTTTTTTTAATCCGCTCTTACAGCTGTAACTAAAAAATATGATAACATCTGGCGAGATAATTAAACAATTTCTCACTCATTTTTTTCACAAATTTATTACAATTGATATAAAGTATATCAGGCTGGATATTAATTGTTTAACTTTTTGTTACCTTATCTTATCGTTTCGTTATTTATTTCAGTCTAAAAAATCCCTAAAAACAGTCTATAAATTCCTTATCAATTACCTAATTTGTAGTTGATTATATGTGATGTAGTGCATTGCCAAAATCACGGCACTCTTATAGTTATTTTATAGTGCAGGAGTTTTGTACGATCATCAGATAAAACAAAGCTTATACGGCATTTGCAACAAGCGTCAAAGGTGTCAATTTTCAACACTTGCGTTAATTTTTTGCAATTTGGCAAAAGATGGGCCGTCTATCAATCAGACTGCTTGCAATCGACAATTCAAGACCCTTACGAAGTCGAGGAATCGTCTCCATCCTACCTGCCGGGTGTGACCTACTTTGCACACTAATTCACAGGCTCATTTTAAACTCGATTGGTTTACACTCCAACAGTTAACAAGCGTAAGTGAAAACTGTCGTGCACGCAGAGTCCATGCACTATTTGTATGTCGAGATGTTACAATCCGTAGCTTGCAAATCTACGAGGCACGATTTACTCCGTGTGCACATCTCCTCACTGAGCCGCATTTAGCGAGGTTCCTACAGGCAAGGGTTATTAACCTTTGAACATTATTTACACAAAACTTTTGGATAGCGATGTGCTGCTTAGAAACTGTGATAGTTGTCAATGGAGTTTTGTACACGAAATCTTTCACGTATATCCACAGGAATATGTTTGGAGATATGAGATCAGGAGACCGTGGAACCCATGCTATCGGTACACCATGACCCAGCCCCCTGCATGTGTAGACTTGGTTGAGATTCTTTCTAACATATTGTCACACTCGTACGTTTAACTTGAATTTAATATTACATATCTAATATAAGTTGTACGTGTGGACACAAGATCTGACCTTCATGGTCTAATTTACCTATAGATTTGGGTCAGTATTAATAGACGCAATAAAAGACTTAGGTAGAAGAAGTGTCTAATATGATTTAGTTTGTTAAAGACAAACTCTAAGAAAAGATTACAACTATATTTCAGGGCGATTATGTAAGATACTCACATCGTATAAGGTGTTCATTTACAAGAGCGGAGATAGACAATAACACGGCTCGCTAGCCATGTTGTGTCAAGTCGCGCCAAGGAGTTGGAGTTTGTCTATGCCAGGTCTCTGGTCCGAATATCATCCGAGATTCGGCGTATGTGTCCCCGTTTGTCTCTGAGTGTCTGCTTCTCACGTTCTGTGTTCTTCTCTGCTCCGATTAAAATACGCAACTCTTTTTATATTAAACTGGCCTGTTACTTAATAGTGAAACCCTAGTTAAAACTTAGTAAGAAAACCCGCAAAAGATAATCCTTACGTGATTATCCCGCCCACGTTTATATTAATTATTACTCACGGATTCTAAGAAGAATCTATAAAGTGTAAATCAATACGAAAGTCATTATTTATGTTAGTACTCAGTTTTCAAGTGTTAAAATCACCAATTTTGCCTAATTAAGCATAATGGTGACAATATGTTAATTAGTACAGTGGATCCCCGTCTTGCTTTAACACGATATCAAATCCTTATTCTCCCCAAGCTTGGTTGCAATTCAAAGGGACAATTATCTGGACATCTTACAAAATAACGCTGTGGCTTAAAAGCTACAAGCTCAGGAATAAAAGGGATTGCATATTACGTAACAGCAACATGGTGCTCCTAAGCAAGAGATGTAAGACAGTATCTCAACTAAGTCTTCCCAGGCAGATGTCGTGTCGTGATGGACCAAAAGCATGGGCTCTACGGTCTCCTGATCTCACACCAACCGACTTCTTCCTGTAGGGATACGTAAAAGATTTCGTGTTCAAAACACCAGTGCCAACTATGACAGTTCTTTTTCATCGCATCACTGTAGCTCTCCACTCCGTGACACGTGTCATATTTGATAACACATGGCAAGCTTTGGAAGTGCGTTTGTCCTAGTGCCAAGCTACAAATAGTTCTCACGTTGAGTCGCCTTAAAATGATGTTTCTTGCTATTGTTTTTTTTAATTTGGAGTAAAGCAAAATTTTTAACAAAAGTGAGTTATTGCGCGTTTCTTCAGCTTTTTGCGTTAAAAAAAATGTCCGTATTATTCCCTTCACTCATTTTTCATTCATTTCCGTCTCAACAGAAAAGTAATTGACGTACAAAGTTTAAATTTATATTTTAAAATTTGTGATAAAATAAGCTTTCATTTGATGTCTATTAAAAACCATTTTTTATGTATCCTCATATTTTTATTTGCATTTAAAGACGAGCCACTTTGTATAACTGACCTGTATGCTACTCACTGCATTAACTACTGTATTATATATCAAAAATATTTTAAAGAGCAATAAGAACTATAGCTTAAAAAGAATGAATTATTAATTGATTAAACATGAAGCCTTAATTATTAATTCATAAAATTTAGCTTTACTAAACCTTAGATAACACTAAGCAAAAAAAAAGAAAAAAAAACAAAACTTAAGCATTTTAATGTTAAAACATATATGATTTCATTTTAAATTCCATAATTAACATTGCTATGGCTTCAATAAGCTGTAGTACCGAAACAGTGAACAAATATTTTCTTAACCCACAACACATTTTTGACATCATAAACAAATCGTTTCACAAAGATTGCATATTTTACAGTTATTAACTCTGTCTAATAGAGTCAGGTATACATATTTTGTTACAATTGCCATCACTGTTTTAATAATTATATTTTGTAGTTTATTTTGTAAAAAATATAAACAACAAAATATAAACAACAGTTTTTGAAATACTGAATAAATTTTAACATGTTGAATATGATATTATTCCTATAATGTGTCAATATCAAACATAGCAATTTATTTCTGTTAGTTTAAATTATTTTTGTAAATGTCTATATCTTATGAATTTGACTCTTGAGAGAGGCATTTTATTTGTTTATGTTTAAAAGGAGCAAAAATAAATATAGGTTTTTAATTTATAAAATAAAAATTATTTATGACTTTGAACTAAATAAAAATTTCGAAAGTGAAAATTTATTAATAATTAAATAATCAAAGCAAAAAAAAATATATTAAAAAAGTTTGTTTTTTGTTGCATTAGAATATGTTTTAATTCAAACAGTATGAAATTTGCAATAAGATGCAACAATGCAATAAAACTGTAGTGCAAACAAAGATCGCTAGGAGACGCTAGTGCACAGTAACGTACTTGCATTGCCTGCAACTTTAGCTGCAATTATTGTGAGTGCACTTTTGTAACTGCATGCACAGCCTCCTTGATTGTTTATTGATCGTGATTTTGAAAACTGTCATGCGTTCTCTTTAACTATTTATTTTTAGATTTGAGCTCCAGATATTTAAGCCTTGTTTTTATATGTTAACCTATTAACTATGTTAGGAGGAATGATATTTAATTTTATCGTTATTAAATCTAGTGCGCTTTGCGTTTTAGATCTTTACTCTTTTAGTGTTTTCCATTAATCTTTCTCTACTATGTTTTTAAAAAATTAATTTAGATTTGTGTTTTTTTGTTTTTATTGCATTTATACGCTTTAATTACTTACTTCGATTTATTAATATTTTAAAGGTTCGGTTACTGCTCTTAAAATAATAGATTAATTCATGTCTAAAAGTAACCTGTTTTAATTGGATCTTTTTAAAACGAAGGTGTGTACTTTATTCCAAAAAATTATTTTAAAAAAACTTGCAATCCAACCTGCAAAAAATCTTTACCTTCGCTTTTTTAATTAAAAAAAATTTAAAATAATAAGTTTCCTTTTTTTTGGGACATTTTTTTTACTTTTTTCTTTCAATTTGTTTTTCTTTTTCATATCTTTTGCTTGTTATTACTTCTCAATTCTAATAACTAGACAGGTTGTTATTTTGACATTTAAGTACATTGATGTCTTAAAAAACATAAGGCAACTATGTGATCCTAAGCAAAAAATGTAAGACAGAAACTCAAACACGTCTTCCAAGGCAGGTGGCTGTGTCGTGATGGACCAACAGCATGGGATCCACGGTCTCCTGATCTATCACCAACCAACTTTTCCTGTAGGGATATGTAAAAGATATCGTGTCAAAACACCAGTGCCAACTATCACAGCTCTTAAACATCGCATCACTGCAGCTCTTCAGTCCACGACACCTGTCACACTGGAGAACGTATGTAAAGCACTGTAAGTGCGTTGCTACCAGGGCCGAGCTACAAATGGTTCTTACGTGGAAAAGCCTTAAAATGATATTTCTAGCTTTCGTTTTTTAATTTGAAGTAAAGCAAGATTTTAACTAAGATATTTTATTGCAGGTGCCTGCAGCGCTTTGCGTCTGAAAAAACGTCCGTTTTTTCCCTGTTCTCATTTTTATTTTATTTTCGTCTCAATAGAAGAGTAATTGCCAAAATATAAGCTTTAATGTGATTTCTAATAAAATTCATTTTTCATGAATCCTCATATTTTTATTTGCATTGAAAAACAAGCTATTTGTGTAAACACCCTGTATGCCACTCACTAGATAATTACTGCATTATGTTTAAAATATTTATTGTTTTAAAGAGCAATAATTACTATAGTTTAAAAAGGGAAGAAATGACAATTGATCAAACATAAAGCCTCAATAATGATTTGTAAATTTTTATCTTTACTGAAGTCTAATTAATACTAATCAAAGGACAGGACAAGAACAAAACCTAAGTATTTCAATGTTCAAACATATGAATATATTTTGAATTGCTTAAATAACATTGCTTTGGCTCCAATAAACTCTTGTGTTAAAAATTGATCAAATCCACAAAATCTTTATATCCTTACTTGTTTCTGTTTTTGACGTTATAAACAAACAAATTCACGCAGATTGCATATTTTACAGTTATTGACGCTGTCTTATAGAGCCGCGTATACATATTTTGTAAAAATTTGCCATCAATGTTTTTATAATTATAATTGGTTTTTTGTATTGTTAAAAAATATGAACACAAATTGAAAAAAATATGAAATATGAATACTTAATTCATTGTTACATGTTGAATATGACATTATTTTTATAATGTTTCAATATCAAACAAAGAAATATTTCTGTCTGTTATTTTTAATATTTTCGTAAAGTCTATATCTTAAGAATTAAATTCTCGAGAGAATCATTTTATCTGTTTATGTTTTTATAAGAGCAAAAATAAAATAGATGTATTTAAATTATTTATAAAGTATATATCTTTGAAACAAATAAATGTATCGAAATTGTTAATATATTAATAATAAAATAATCAAAGCAAAGATATATATAAAAAAGTTTTAATTTTATCGTTATAGAATACGTTATATTTCAAACAGTATAAAGTTCACAATGTTATGAAACAATGCAATTAAATTGTAGTGCACACAAAAATCGCTAGGAGATGCTAGTGCACAGTAACGTACTTGCATTGCCTGCAACTATAGCTGCAATTATAGTGAGTGCACTTTTAAAACTGCATGCACAGCCATCTTGATTGTTTATTGATCGTGATTTTAAAAAGCTGTCATGCGTTCTCTTTAACTATTTATTTATAGATTTGAGCCCCAGATATTTTAGCTTTTTTTTAATATATTATCCTTATAAAGAAAAATTATAATTTTTTTCATCGTTATTATATCCATTGCGCTTTGAGTTTTATATTTTTTTTTCTTTTAGTGCTTTCCATTAATCTTTTTCTACTATGTTTTTAAAAAACCAATTTAGTTTTTTTTTTTATTGCATTTATTCGCTTTTATTTCTTCCTTTGCTTCCTTAATCTTTTATTAAACTATTTTTTTTAAATTATTTTATCCCTTAAAATGTTCTAGTACTTGAAAAATGTGTAAACATTTTTCAGTTAAATCGTCTTTTTTTTGTTAAATTTTTTTACTAAATAATTTAATCATCCACGACCCATTTGAGATGTAAATTTTCCATGATATGTTAAAAATTAAACTCAATTTCATTTACACATTGCACCGACTTTTTTTTAAGGTTCGGATAAACCGCCTATAGAAAATAGATTATTGCAAGTCAGCAGGCGTCCTATATTTATTGGATCTTTTTTAAACGTAGGTGTGTACCTTATTTGGAAATATATTTTTTAAAAAGTGGCAACCCAACCTGCAACAAATATTTGACCTTTCTTTAATTAACATAGATTCAAAATATATAAATCCTTTATTTTGCACAACTTTTTTTTCATCAAATTTTTAATTTATTTTCATAACTTATGCTTTTACTTAGTTTTAAAATTCTATCAATGAAGATACTAGACAAGTTGTTACTTTTACTTTCAAGTACAGCTCTGGCTAAAAGTTCCCGAACGATTTGCATAGGCAACCTGCAAGCACACTATGTAATCTTTATGAGAAAACGCAGCGGCCGCCGCTGCCCCGTTCGGGAACTTTTGGCCAAAACGTACATTAATGTTTTTAAAATCAGTAAGGGCAGTGTCTATGATTACATCTCATATATTAATTTTAGATTTAGATAAATAACGTAATACTAAAAAAAATATTTTTATAAATTATGCTTAAATTTTATTGCACTGTAGCCATTCTGCCAAGAAAAATAAATCTTAGATGTTTTAAATCATTTAGTGCACCTGGTTGCTACCTCTGCTACGTAAAGTACTAACAAAGCTCTAAGCAGTCCTAATAAAACTTATGCGTATATAAAAATATATATTGTCCCAAAAATAAAAACTTAAATTTATAATTCATATCGACGTGGCTGCGGCCAAAGGGCGAATTTGCATTTGGCCAGTTTGCAACAAAATGCGAATTTGCTTTTGGCCAGATTGCAGCAAAGGGCGAATCTGCTTTTTGTATAGTTTTACAGGAGACAAAAAAAAGTGTTTTAAAAATCAGAGCAAAGAGAGAGAATATTTTTAATGAGTTAGTTTTGTCGATATTTTTTATTTGATCAATTTCGTAATATTTATTTTTATGTTTACATCGTTTTGTCTACAAATTTCTCAAAAATAGTAAAATTGTAAGGCTCTGCGCATGCGCGTTCCTAAATCGTTTATTCATGCCAGGTTGTACCTGGCATGACTTTTATCATTTCTTTTTTTAAATTTTATTATTTAAATTAGCTTTTTGATGTTTTAAGGGACAAGAAAATAAAACCTTTTTTCTAGAAAGTAGGTTTTATAAGATTGTTACAAAAAAGGCAGAGTTTTTAAGTTTTGAAGTTTAGGAGATACGAACAGCTGTTTTTAAAAAAAAAAAATTGCCAACAAAAACAGCAAAAATATTAAAAACAATTTTATTTTATTTAAATAAAATGGCAAATTGTTTTAACATTTTTAATATATAATTACATTTTTCTATATTATGATAGAGAAATGAAAGAAATTACAATATAATAGCAAAATGTAGGATAAATTAAAATTCTAAATTGAGTTGCAATACTAAGAGGTTGGCAGCCCTGCCGATGCAGATTCGCCTTTTGCACCGCTCTTTGGCCAACACGTTTTTTCATTAAATTGCTCACAATTATAATTAAAATAAATAAAAATAATTATCAGAAAGACTTAAAATTTTCAGAGAACATATAAATCTTTAGCCTTTATCCAAAAGTACAATAAAACCATTTTGGCCAGATTTACAGATTCGCCCTTTGTGCGAGTGGCCAAATTTGCAGATTCGCCTTTTGTGGGGCGACCTTGAAATGCAGATTCGCCCTTTGGCCGCATTCACGTCGATATTTCTTAAAGAAGATATTAACACATAAATACTAGACTCAAACTTGTTGCAACCTTTTAAACATTTACGCGAATTTTCTTAATCAAATAACACGTTTCTTTTTGTTATCCACTTTAAGAGCTGTATCTAAAATATGTGATAACATTGGCACGATATAATGAAACAATTTGACGATAATTATTTTCCCAATTTTAATGTAAGTTATTTCAAGTATATCAGTCTGGATTTTCATTGTTATCCTTTTTATTAACTTATACAAACTTTTTATTATTTGTTTCAATCTAATCATTAAATATAAATTATTTATCAATTAGGTAATTTCTTATTAATACTTATTTTAAACTTGATTGGTTTACACTTCAACAGTTATCAAACGTAAGTGAAAGCTGCAATATTAATTTAATTATCTTATAATGTATGTTAAATAATATATTTAGATATTGTTTATATAACCTGTTGATAGAAAAAATAGCATTTTATTTCTTTTTGTTTGACTATATTTTCTAATCGCTATGTCTTATAGATTTGACAGATGCAATTTCCTTATATATATATATATAGATTTTCTGAAGCAAAAAATAAATAAATATATTTAAATCTTCAAAAAAAAAATCCATGACTTTAAAGCAAAAAATATCAAAATTGTAAAAATATTATGATAAAAATTATTAAAAAAATGTAATAAAAAAGGCAATATTGTCCTATTAAGAAACGTTATAAAAGTCAAACAGTATGAAGTCCGCAATTAGATGCAACAATGCAATAAAATTGTAGTGCACACAAAGATCGCTAGGAGATGCTAGTGCACAGTAACGTACTTGCATTGCCTGCAACTTTAGCTGCAATTATAGTGAGTGCAGTGTTTAAACTGCATGCACAACCTGCTTGATTGTTTATTGATCGTGATTTTGAAAATTGTCATGCGTTCTCTTTATGTATTTATTTTTAGATTTGAGCCCCAGATATTGTAGCCTTCTTTTAAGATGTTAGCCTTATAGAGAGAAATGATAAATTTATTTTTATTTGATCGTTATTCTTTTCAGCTAGCATTGTGTTTTAGATCTTTATTCTCTTAGTATTTTGCGTTATTTTTTTTCTACTATGTTTTCCAAAAAATAATTTAAGCTTTTTTTTAATATAATTTATACGCTCTTATTTCCCCCTTTGCATCGTCAATATTTAATTTATTTCCTTTCTTATGTAAATATTTCATTGTTAATATATTATAGAAATTGAAAAATGTGTAATTTTTTTTAGAAATTTGTACATATTTTGTCTAATTTTTAATTAATATTTTAAAACTACATGACCTATATTAGGTATAACTACCCAGACAAAAAGTTTTGGTTTCTATTTAATTTCCATTGAAATTCTAATTAAATGAAATGGAAAATTATTGCAAACGCTTCCAAATGCATTCTTTTGTTTCAATTGGAAACTAAATAGAATTGTTGCATTTCTGAATAACAGAAACCTATGGAAGGCAAATGGAAAGGTCAAACCACAACATTAGTATTTTATTACCTTTACAATAAATTTCTAGTCAACATTTGTGAGACCTTATATAAATGTATAAAAAATTTGAAAAGCATTTATACAAAATGTGAAAAGAATTTATATAACATTTACAAAGCATTTATATTAATTGAGAAAAGCCTTTCTAAAAAATTTCTATTGCATTTACTAATAATTTCTATTGCATTTACTAATAATTTCTATTAAATTTCTTTTAGTTGTGTAAATAATTTGGAATACGCTTACAATATTAACAAAAAAATACTTTCCAATAAATTTCCACAGAAAATGCATCGCTATAATTTGCATATATACACAGATTGTTAATTAAAATAAGACACATTTTTATTCAATTTCAAAAGATTTATTTATTCAAAAATTTAAAAAGTATATAAAAAATACAATACTTAATTTTATGAAACTGATAATGATTAAAAGTTTTAAACATTATGTAAGAAACTCCAAAAACAGGATATTATACCTAAAATTATATTTGTTTGCATTGGCCACGACCTAAAATATAAAGAAACTGTCCCAGCATTCACTGATTTTTTTTTAATCTGAGGAAACGTGGAAACCCCAGACAAGACAGTTTAAAAAAAAAATATATCAATAAAGACACATTTGCTATAACACCATATCTCTTTTAGCAGAATACAATTTTTTTTTAAATATATAATAAACTCCAATTGTCTATTAACATATATCCAACAATTATATATGTTAATAGATAAAATAATTAAATCTCCATTGTTATTAGTTTCCACTTACACCATTATGTGGAATAAATTTCAAGCATCATTGCTTCAATATTTTTTTTTTAATCATTCATTTATTTATTAATCTACTTATTATTATTATTATCAGAAATTATATAGTACATATTAGAGTAATATGTTAATATAAACTTTACTTGAGTAATAAATAAACAAATAAATAAATAATATGATTTACATATACACGTATCTTTCATTTACTGTAGTCTTTTTATACAACTCAAATAAAAGAACAAATAATAATATATACATATATGTGTGTAAATACTACTGACATTTCTATTACACTACAAGAAAATAGGAACTTATGTACATCACGGCATATGGCATAAGGAAAATATAATAGCTATTTGTGAGATACATAGTTTGTTTTTATTTTTTTTTTTTCCTTAACACCAAAATTGTACTACAAGTTATATAAAAATAATGAGCATCTATCAATACAAATCAGTCAGCACTCAGCAGCGATGAAAAAATAATAATGAAAAAAAAATCATATACAAATATACATGATCTCACAAAGTGATCTGATTATTTGTGGGTTTGGAATTACCAAGTTTAAATAATAATTATTTATAAGTTGTGTGTATGCTTAAGGCCCGCGCAGCCGTCTTATTTTATTTATTACTAAATTAATTTAAGAAAATAAGCTGCTGTGATTGGCTGAGAGTCGACTCCTATTTTACTTACTCAACTCTTACTCTCGAGGCTTATTTTTTTAAATTAATTTTATATTAAATAAAATAAGACGGCTGCACGGGCCTATAGTCACAGAGCATGCTGTATTGTAAGGGAGGATAGAAGGTGAGTTAAGGACTATAACCTCAGACGTGGAGCATCTCATCTTTATTAAAAATAATAATAATAATAAAAAAAAGAAGAAGAATAATAAGAGGTGACTTTTGAAAAGTTTTCCGAAAGAGAGTGGCTTTCCAAAGAGGGGTGCCGTGGCCTCATTGCGTGGCCCTCCGGCCTCGATGAGGTCACAGCACCCCTCTTTGGAAATCCACTATTTCTTGGAAATCTTTTCAATATTTTTATCCATCATTTTTCTTTTTACTTTATTATTTTGATACCATATATATATATCAGAAGATTGTATATTGCCTTCAATAGGATGTGTACCAAATATCAAAGCTATTTGTGATTCAGTTATATATGTGGCAAAATAACATGGTAAGCATAGGACGTCTTATATGCTTATCATGTTATTTTTTCAACATAACCATTCACATCCTATTGAAAGCAATACAAACTTTTGCTAAAAAAAAAAAAATAATAATAATAATAATAGTTTCTCCACGCATGAGGGTAATCGATATAAGTTAATGCTATGCATACAATAACAGACAGACAGACAGACAGAAATCAACATATTGCTTAAGAATAAGGCTACACGTGAGAATCAAGTTTTTGTAAAATATTTTTTAATGTAACTTGAAATAAAAATCAGTGCACTTTAAAAATAAATTTAATACTTAAATAAAATTAATTCAATAAAATATATATCAAAATATACATACTTGTGCATATCATAAATTATATCATATACTACTACTGTATATGCATACTTGTACTTTTACTTTGGCCTGTAAATACAATATAATATTATCCCAAGAATCAAATTTTTTAGTAACAATTTTTAAACTACCACACAGGGGAACGATACATGCATATTGGTAATTTAGATCTTTTCTTTCTTTCTTTCTTCTTTTTTTTTTTTTATTATTATTAGGTCCACGCGCGCGCTAACCGGGCAAGCTGTGACGTCAGTGAGCGGCAGTGTCATTTTGTAAATGGAAAATAAATTAGAAATCAATGACTCCGGCCAAATCAATGTTGATTTTCAGGTTTGGGATATTACACAACTTTTTTGTTCAAGGTGTTCTACGCCTTTAAGTTACCTGGAAGAAGTTGTATGGAGAGGTTGAGGTCTCACGTGGAATACATTTTAGTTAATGTTTATATAACAAAGCTTTCATCATCATAATGACATTAACAAGCAAATACTGGATTTACTTGAGCACATCACAGTACAGTACAAGACTATACACACACACTTATGCTTATAGTGATGTGCTCAAGTAAATCCAGTATTTGCTTGTTAATGTCATTACAATGACAACACTTAAACATTATATAACTAAACTGTGTGCTACGTGAGACCTTGACCTCTTCATACAACTTCTACTGTGCAGCGAAGTACGGCGCTGCTGTTATTTTTATATTTTCTTGTGATAAATAATAAATCATCCAGTATACTGAATGTTCAATAGGAACTTTAAAACCAATACACCCCCCCCCCCCCTTACGTTTTTTTCTTCCTAAAACTAACTATATATTTTTAAGTGTTATGGCACTTTACTTAACTTTAAAATGCATAAACAAGTCATATTTTAGATAACCACAAATAAAATACATGGTACAAAAAAATTGTGAAAATATTTTTTACAATGGAGGTTATCGGTTTAGCGCGCGGGGAGACGTGGGGAAAGCTAAGGGTCCCTTAATTTAACATTATGCTTATGGTGAAAAACATGTTTTTTTTTTTGCGATTTCTTAGAAGACTACTCCACCGATATCGACGAAATTTAAATGAAAAATACTGGGCATACTTTTACATGTTTCAAGCCATAGTCATTTATAAGAATTTTTTTAAACCGATAACCTCCATTGGAAAATTCATAGCAATGTAGGTTGAAATAGAAAAAAAAAATTACAACATCAGGCAGTTAGATGATTATAAATACAAGATAAAAAAATTCAATTGTGAGTGGCTATGAAAATTACCTATCAACTGCCTATAAAATGTTAGAATTATACAACTCCTCTCCCTAACTGAAAATCTGAATGCCAAAAAAAAATAGAATACTAATTAAATTTTGTATTGTATAATACATTTTTATCAGCAATAATAATAAGGGTAACTACATTTCAAATATATACGCTCAATTATAATGCACTCAAATATTTTTAAAGGTTATTTAAAATGTTACAATTAATACTAAGGTCAAATAAAAAATGTACAGATCTGAGGGATAAAAGTTCTCTGATAGATTCATTACACAAATGAGTTTAACTAGTTCACACATATTTATAATTAAGTAGTTTTTTTAATAACATGGGTTTGTAAGAAAACAATCAGAATTTTAAAGATACTAATTAAGTGGAAGAGATAAAAGTTATTAGTGCTAAATGAATTTAACAAAATTGTATTGACTAATAAAGGAACAACTGTTTTGAGGCCGACTATAAGCAATTTCGCTTACATCCGCTTCCGTTTCGACTTACTGCACATGCGTAGTAAGAAGAAACGGAAGCGGATGTGACCGAAATCGCTAATAATCGGCCTCAAAACCATTGTTCCTTTACTAGTCAATATCATTTCTATCGCGTCAAAATGTACCAAGTGAAATTATTACGAGCATGTCAAACTTTCAATACCTACATATAAGGTTTACTATGTCAGACGGAATGTTTGACACGCTCATGATAATTTCACTTGAAACACTTTGCCGCAATGGAGACGATATACTAAATACATACAATATACAAAAAAGAGCAAGTTTATTGGTAAAAGTTTTATTTTTAAGTGTATAGTAAAAATAAAAATGATAGGAGTTCTTACAAACACATAGTATTAGGTAACTTAATAATAATAATAATAATAAAAGCACTGGCCTAAAAATAAAATTTATTGCCCGAAACATTTGCCTACCAAAAATTATTGATTTAATTAAATTAAATTAGACCAAGAGAAAAAATGACTGAACTATAAATTGATAAATTGGAAAGAAAAGGATAGGAGAAACCAGCAGGGGCCTTACCATAGTGAAGAGTCGAGTCCTGCATAGTTCAGTGAAAATCTTGCTAGCACGGATATAAAAAACTAACACATTGGAAATATATAATAAATTGAAAGAAAAGGATAGGAGAAAACCAGCAAGGGCCTTACCATAGTGAAGAGAGTCCCATAGTTCGGTGAAAATCTTGCTAGCACAGATATAAAATAACTAACACATTGGAAATATTTCGGCAATCGACTCCAAGAGAGATATGGAGCGTGTTATGCCTTCATCAGTCCTTACAGACTCGGAGAGAAACTATGAATGATGGCTCTGCAGGTGTTACTTTGTGGTATATATGGATGTGGTGAGGGTGGGGGAAGTTTGGTAGGATATGATGAGCAAGGATAATAATAAGGGAGGGAGGGAGGGAACAGAGGAGTAAAGAGAGGGATCAGAGGAATAAGAGAGTCGGGAAAGTGAAATAAGGAATATGGAGGGGGATAGGAGGGGATGATTGGGATGATTAAATGTGTGTTAACGTAAATTTAGCCCAGGTCGACCTACTGCCTTCCTGGATTGCAAAATGTACTGATACGCTAATTCCCATTGTCGTAATACTGCATTGTTAGCTGGGCCCGGAATGTGTTTTATGATTTTTACTGTGAAGCAGTCGTTGAATTTTTTGTTATGAGAGGCCGCATGTTCAGCCACCGGCTTGTCAATCATGTTGTTTTCCCTGTCACTGACTGACTGTCTATGACCATTCATGCGTCCCCTCAAGGTCTGGCTAGTTAAACCAATATAAAATGCAGAGCATTTTTCCTCGCGACCTGTGAGTGGGTTGGTGATGGGTCGCGGTGATTGGTTTAACTAGCCAGACCTTGAGGGGACGCATGAATGGTCATAGACAGTCAGTCAGTGACAGGGAAAACAACATGATTGACAAGCCGGTGGCTGAACATGCGGCCTCTCATAACAAAAAATTCAACGACTGCTTCACAGTAAAAATCATAAAACACATTCCGGGCCCAGCTAACAATGCAGTATTACGACAATGGGAATTAGCGTATCAGTACATTTTGCAATCCAGGAAGGCAGTAGGTCGACCTGGGCTAAATTTACGTTAACACACATTTAATCATCCCAATCATCCCCTCCTATCCCACTCCATATTCCTTATTTCACTTTCCCGACTCTCTTATTCCTCTGATCCCTCTCTTTACTCCTCTGTTCCCTCCCTCCCTCCCTTATTATTATCCTTGCTCATCATATCCTACCAAACTTCCCCCACCCTCACCACATCCATATATACCACAAAGTAACACCTGCAGAGCCATCATTCATAGTTTCTCTCTGAGTCTGTAAGGACTGATGAAGGCATAACACGCTCCATATCTCTCTTGGAGTCGATTGCCGAAATATTTCCAATGTGTTAGTTATTTTATATCTGTGCTAGCAAGATTTTCACCGAACTATGGGACTCTCTTCACTATGGTAAGGCCCTTGCTGGTTATCTCCTATCCTTTTCTTTCAATTTATCATACCTAACCGCGATGGTTTATTTTCCTTAATACACATTGGAAATATATTTCAGCAATAAGCTACAAGAGAGATGAAGTGTGTTATGTCTTGATCATCAGGCCTTACAGACTCAGAGAGAAACTATGAATGATATAGTTTCTCTCTGAGTCTGTAAGGCCTGATGATCAAGACAAAACACACTGCATCTCTCTTGTAGCTTATTGCTGAAATATTTCCAATGTGTTAGTTTTTTTATATCCGTGCTAGCAAGATTTTCACCGAACTATGCGGGACTCTACTCTTCACTATGGTAAGGCCTTTGCTGGTTTCTCCTATCCCTTTTCTTTCACATTTATCATTCCTTACCATGATAGTTTATTTTCCTATTTATAAAGTTATACCGGCAGTGCTTTCATGAACTCATTCAAAAAACTACCTTTGACTATTTGATACATGACAAGAATTTAGTAAAAATAAATAAATAAAATAAATTAAGGATATAAGAATAAAAAAAAATAATAAAATTTTGCTTGGTAACCATTTGCCCAAAATATCTGCAGGATAATACAACAAACACTATAACAAAATTTAAAAATCCCTACAGAGAGGGTACAAAAGAGTAAATGAAATATACTATATGTTAAAAATATAGGAGTCTACTAGTTTAAAACTCCCTTTCTTCTATGTTCAATGAGTTTTTTTTTCATAACTTTCCATTTTAATAGAAGAAGCGCTTTTTGAAACTAATACTCGTTAGATAAAAAAAAAAAAAAAAAAAAAAGACGTAAGAATTGCATTTGTTGTTTTATCTTTTATAAGATATTTTATAGGCTTATTTTGTAGTTAGTGCAAACAACAATGAAAATATTTTGTAACAAATTCATGTAACCCAATCTATCAAATGAAACTCATGACTTATTTATAAACACGTGTGCAATATAGTATATACAAAATATAAACACAGCTCAATCATGATTGCACTTTACAACTTTTATAAAATGTCATCAATCATTCTAGATTGTATTATGAGACAGATTACAATTTAAATTTTACATGATATGATTTACGACATCTCCCACATTCTGTGAAACACAATTTTCTGACCATTACTGGGAATATTTTCAGAGTTTGAATTGATATCATTGCCAGAATCTCTACCATTTATTTGAAAAGGAGGGATGAGTGAGTGAGCAGAGCCAGATGTATTGAAACCAGCTATTAACACATTGCTTTCAATCTGCCGAGGGCTGACATTAGGGTCATATGGCAAACTAGCATCATTAATAGGATGTATTATGTTTTGTTCATGAGAGTCATGTTCTCTTGAGTGATTAGTATCAACTGATGGGGATATTTGCATAGCCGATAACTTGTGCATGGATTCATTTAAATGAGGGGAGTTAGTACTCACAGAATTCACAGCAGATAAGTCAACTTTACCAGTATCCATCGTTGGTAGAGCTTGCAGGATGGGGCAGTTGGAGACCTGAATTTGTGTCTCTTTTTCTGCAGCTTGGGTGTTCTGTGTAAGTGCAGCCACACTTGTTGATGGCTGCATCACTGTGTATGATGCCACATTTGGTAGCAGCTGCTCTACAGAATATGCAGCAGCAGTACTACTTGATGGTTGCACTATGTTGCACTGAGCCAGACGTTGTAGTGGCTCCATGTCAGGGTACGAAGTACCACTAGATGATGGCTGTGTCGCTGTATAAGAACGCTCTTCAGTCGACAGGTGGCTATTCTGTGATACAATGTCATCACCTATTGGCTGCTCTTGAAGTCCCATTGCCTCAATATTGGAAAGAAATTCATCCATGACTTCCTCTAATTCACCAGTATCTGGATCCACAAGTTTTCTCTTGCGTCCTCGTTTTTTAGGAACCGCGTTTGGATCAAATGGCCTAAAAAAACAAAACATATATTATGATGTTAATTTATTATTTTTTGAGACACCATTAACTTAAACCCTAGTCAAAAACCAGTATACTTGAAGTATACTTTTTTTTGTAATTAATTATACTTAAATACAAAAGTATACTAAAATGATAATAATTATAATTTAAGTGTAATCAAAAATTATATATTGAACTGTAATTTTTTTTATACTTAAATTGTACTTTAATTATAATTTTATAATTATACTTTTTTTTGTAATTAAAATACACTAAGAAGCACATTTAATTATAAAAAAATTATAATCATGGTATTTTTTTTGTATTTTTGATATTTGATGTATAGATTTGAACTCATGTAAAAAAAATATATTTTTTTATTGTTTAAATCTACTTAGCAAATATAATATACATTTGTTCCTTTTTTCTTTTTTTTTACATTAATTTTCTTTAAAAATAGATTTTTTTCGTATTTTTTAACTGATATATATATTTTTTTTTGCATGTAAATATTCTTTTCGAATGCAAAAAAAACAATTCTGATTGTCAATTTAATTATCAAAGTTTCAAAAGTTTTATGATAAAAAACAAAAAAATGAATATTGTTGAGAAAAAAATATAATTCTGCGGGATTTTTTGTAAAAAAAAAATTAAACGCGATGGTTTACAGAACATGCACATCTGAATATCTTCATGGTGTGTGAATCCGCGGAATATTTTATTTCTTTTGTGTTGGGAATTTCATATTTAATAAACCCGCATCAGTTTCAATAATTTATTTTATACATATATATACCGGTATATATACATATATTTATTTATTTCCCTCATTTTCTGCTTAATTATATGTAAAACGTTGTCTCTAAAAAGAAGTTTACTCAATACAGTATATCAGAGACCAAATTTTTTAAATAAAAAAAATCTTTACAAATTATGGGTCACTATAAGTTTTTTTTTTTTTTTTACATTTTCAGAATTGTGAGAAAAAATTAATTATTTTCTTAAATTATTGTGGGTATATGACTGTATTATACAAATGCATGCCGTGTGCGTTAAAATTTTTTTTCCTGCGTTTTTGTACCCAGCGCAGAAACACCGAGAATGAGTAGAAATAAATGAAGCAATAAATTTATTAAATTTACATGATGTTAAGGGTACATTTTATGTGTCAAAATTACATTTTACAGCAAATTTTTAATATCTTGTTGATTTTATTACAAGATTACAACAGTTTACCATTTAAAACGATGCATTCATTGTTGTCTAAGTGATGCGTCAAAAAAAAGTTTTGAAATTTTTTACCCATTTCGCGCTAAATAAAAAGTGAGCAACGTTAATTTGGATGACAGTTGATAGAAACTTTTTGTCAATATCTCCGCTGCTTTTGTTCAAACAAGCTATTTTAATGAGCCACAAACGGTAAGTTGTATAATTATTCACTGAGATAAGATAATTAGCTATGATATTAACACATAATTATGATGTTTCTCAAAAATTTTAACCGTTAAATTAAAATTTAAAGTAAGCGTCCTTTTGTACTTTCAAGATTTTTGGTACATTGTATAGATTTCTTTTCATTTGTATTTAATAAAACTTAATTAACATGACACTACAGTGTTTAATAATTACTTAAGAAACAATAGTAATTCATGTATATGTTCTTATGTGAAGTTTTTTTTTTCTTTCAGTCTAAAATTCAATGAAGACAGCAATCACACTGAGGGCTCGTCCAACATTTGGGCCACTTCTAAAGCAATTGCCTCAGGATATATTATTTGATTGGTAAGCATTATTGAATTAGCGGTCTGACTTTATATTTTATTATTTAATACAGTGTATTTTCTAAACTGATATGTGTTTTTCTTTTTATTACAGATCAGTGCTTGTATTATGTCGTGGTGTGTGTGTTTACCGAGTGCCCTATTGGAAAAAGTATGGTATGTTGAATTGTTGATGAAGTTAATGTGTGTCATGATGTATGTTGCAAGAAAGTATGCATATAATATAGGGTGTACATATCTGTATGACGTCCTGCTGGAGCAATGATAACATTAATGCTCTTCGTAAACCCTGTTTTTTGCTCCTAAAATGATGATCAGCTATATGGTTAATCAAATGGAATAAATGCTCATTTTTGGGTGCAAAGAGAACAGGGTTTACGAACAGCATTATATTGCTCCAGCAGGATAGGATCACAACCTTTTTTTTTTTTTTTTTTCCCTAAAAATTTATTATTATTATTTTTCTCTTGTACTTGAAAATACAATTCAAAATGTTATGAGTATCAAAAGCTTTGAAAATTGCAAAGTATTTTAAATTGGCAAATTGTGTTTTTAAAGTTGTCATCAATGTGTTTATTTTTTGTGTACTACGCTTTGATTTTTTTATGAAACTATACCAAAAAATCCTATACAGTACTATAATGCAACATAACTTAGGTTGCTCAATTTATAATGTGATATAAAACTTAGCTGTCATCACTTCACAGCTCTACCTATATAGCAATGAGATGACGTGAACCTCTGACTTGACGTGGAACATGCACTACCACATTGCACTGCCATGACTGCATGGCCTCGTACAGACAGCAATTTACTTAGGTGTCAACTCACTAAACATCTCTTCTGTAATACTGTTCAATATATTCAACAAAATTATATACATATAATACTGCACGTTATACCCACTGTGAGCCTGCAACATAAGGAATACATACATTATTATTCAATGCAGTCGTATAATAATGTATGTAATTCTTATGTTGTAGGCTAACAGCGGGTAACTTGGAGTATTATACAATTTTTGTTAAAGGCGTAGGACATCTTGATCAAAAAACATGTCTAATATCCTAACGTAGCTAAATATCAACGTTGATTTAGCCAAAGTCATTGATTTCTAATTTATTTTCCATTCACAAAATAGTGCGAGCGGTTACTGACATATCACAGCTTGCCTGGTCCAAGTGCGCGTAAAACAGGCGAGCTGTGACGTCAGTGACCGCTTATTGCACTATTTAGTGAGTGGAAAATAAATTAGAAATCAATGACTCGCAGGTCAAATCAACATTTATTTAGCTATGTTAGGATATTAGACAATTTTTTGTTCACGCCTTTTAATATATTGAACATTGAATATTTGTAATACTGTTCAATATGTTTAACAAAATTGTATAATACTCCACGTGATCCGCTGTTAGCCCACAACATAAGAATTACATACATTATTATTCAATGTAGTCGTATAATAATGTATGTAATTCTTATGTTGTAGGTATTGAACATTGAATATTTGTAATGATGTTAAATATATTCAACAAAATTGTATAATACTGCACGTTATACCCGCTGTTAGCTAGCCCACAACATAAGAATTACATACATTATTATACGACTGCATTGAATAATAATGTATGTAATTTTTATGTTGTTGTCTCACATTGAGTAACGTGCAGTATTATACAATTTTGTTGAATATATTGAACAGTATTACAGGAGAGATGTTTAGTGAGTTGACACCTAAGTAAATTGCTGTCTGTACGAGGCCATGCAGTCGAATCATGGCAGTGCAATGTGGTAGTGCATGGTCCACGTCAAGTCAGAGGTTCACGTCATCATCTCATTGCTATATGCATAGAGATGCTAAGTGTTGATGGTTAAAGTGTATTGATGTATGTATGAGGCATGTATGCATGAAGTCAGTCCTGGCCGTGCAAGGTGGTAGTGGTCCACGTCAAGTCAGAAGGTATCTCGGGACAGTTATTGTTGAGATAATCTTGTTGTATATGGTTAATAAGAATTCATTATTATTTGATTAATTAGGTAGTATACATTTGTATATTTAGTCAGTTCAAGGAAAAATTGTATAATTTAATAGTAATAATATAATGTAATAAAACAAAAACAAAAAAAAAAAAAAAAAAAAAAAAAAAAAAAGGAAAAAGAACATAGTCACAAAAATTGCATACTTTACAGTATTTTCACGCTCTCTCGTGGGGCTGCATTAACTTTCTGGTAAAAATTGTTATCAGTTTTAAAGATTCCATTTCGTGTTTATTCATTAAATAGCACATGTTGTTTTATGTGGTCTATGGCTTTAAGATTAGTTAAATAAAAAAAACTCAAGAAATAAATAACATAATTTATGCTATGGCATTAAACAATTGATATTTTGTTATAACAATTATGCTGAAAATCTTATCTATTTATGCTATGTAGTATACTACAATACATAGCATAAATTATAATGTGCATAAATATTGCTGCATTTTGTGCTAGCAGAATTATTGCACTCTTTTTCTGAGTTAATTTAATAAAATCGTTTTATTTAATCAGGTTTTAAGATATTTTTTTATAGTATATGTAGCAAATTTACTAAAAAATAAAAATAAAATCTATTCATTTTGTCTGTTCAGGACTTTTTTAATCATTTACTTCAGTATTTAATTAAGCACTATTGATATTCTTATTGCAATATAATTTTTGGTTTGTATGCATAACATGTATTGTTTACGGTCAATGTAATTTATGTACTTATTTTTTTATTTTATTGATTGTAATGTCTTTAATTATGTATTTTTCATGTATCACAATCTAATCACTGATTGTATTGCTGCAATTCTTTTAAACAAATATGTATTATATATTTGTATATATTATTATACTGTACGTGCAACAATAAATACAACTTCTATACAAAAAAATGATGTAATATTTAATTAATTGTGCATGCATTCCAGCTATAATAATTTTTTAGAAAAATTATACTTTTGTAATTATTAAAGTATAGTAAAAGTATCATTATAGTATAATTTAATGAGTAATTTATTACAGTAAAGAGTATAATTTTATTGTACTTCAAGAATTACAAAAATGATAGAAAAATGACAAAATAAACTATACTTTTAGTATAATAACTATCATTTAAGTATAATTAAGAGTCCAACATAACTATGTTTATTATAATAAAATTATACTGCAAAAAAGTATAATAATTACAATAAAAAGTATACTACCTTTTGACTAGGGAAGCCATAGACCACATAAAACAACATGTACTTTTTAATGAATAAGAGTGAAATGGTATCTTCAAACCCTGTTGATAATTTTTACCTGAAGCGATGTTGTTGCGATGATGTAGCTTTCCTTGACTACCCATTTAACTTTTATTATTATTATTATTATTATTATTATTATTATTTTTTTTTTTTTTTAAGAACCAGGTGTTATACAATAATTGTAATTTAAGAGTTTACTTACGTCTTGTACCGATATTTGCCTTCCTTCCATCCCTCATCGTGCTTTCTCAAGTTATTGCTTAAACCATTGAACATAGTGGCACGTGAAGGCATTTTAACGGATAGCTTCTTAGTTTTGGGGTCAATATATTTACTGCGCACAAAATCTGTCAAAATATTTTAAAAGCAAGGTTAAACTAAACTGCAAACAAACAGCAATATGAAATAATCGTAATAACAATGTATATTATATTACTCACATTCAATAACATCAAGTATGTTGGAATCAGCTGCTGGCTTGGTGTTACCTTGACCTCCAGCCGAATGTGATTTTATGTACTCTCTATCCCATATAGCCTTGCATGTCTCACGAAAAGTTTTTGTTACGTTAGCTGGTGTTGGTTCCAAATACTCATTGACGAGTTTGTTTTTATCAGTTGCCTTTATGAATACACTGGAACCAACAATTAATGGCACCTGTAAAAATGTCATTTTAAAATTAATAATTTTTTAACAAACCAATTCAATGAGAAATACTAGACATACTTTTACGTGTTAAAAGTCAAATCAATTTTTTAAGTATTTTTTAAACCGATAACATCTATTGCATATAGAAATTTGCTAAATAAACCTAAGCGTTAAAACATAGGCTAAACCATATTTTTACACACGTTTAGTCTGTGCTTTACTATAGGCATTATTTAAAAAAAGCAAATTTAATAACATACCATTATGTTAGTTCGAGCAGGTTCCAAGTTTTCTGCCCAAGAACGGAAAATTTGAGCTTGTGTTTTGTCGTCTGAGCAGCCTACAAAAAATAAAGAACGTTTACATATTACTAAAAGAAAAAAAAATTGGAAGGGGGGGGGGGGGGGGGGAAACGTAACAATATGATTTTCACTAACATATATTATCGTTACCTTCAGCCTCCAGTAAATTTTGAACTTTAAGGAAGATTTGTTTGTGCAGTATCTCAGAGACTTGGTTCTGTCGAGTAGCTGTAGCTCTACTTTGAAGTTGTTGGCCTCGTGGGTTTGACCGCTGAGGCTTGTCACGATCTATAGTTTCCTGTGTTGGCTCCAAATCTTCGTTTGGTCTTTGTGGTAATTGCTTGTCAGTTTCTGTTGCAACTATTGAGCTGCCTAAATGTTTTGTTTTCTTTTGACGTTTGCCTTTAGGAGCCTCAGCTTCAATATTTTTCGTCGAAGGTCCAGGAACTGGTTCCACTGTGTCTTCGTAAATAGATGTAAGTTGTGCAACCTGGCCTGCGTTACTAGGAGCAACAGGTTTTTGCTTATCAGAGCTAGGTGGTCTGCCTCGAGCACGTGCCGGAGCTGCAGATTGTGACTTCTCTGTGGTACTGCTACCCTGCTCAGCAGTACTGGAAGATGCGGGAGTTTTGCTACGAATAGCAGCAAAACGAGCTGGAGGGTGATCTTCAAAATTTACGATAGCTTCTTCGACTTCATCAAATGATCCTAAACAAAGTTTACAAAGCAGTATAGGCACACAAAAGATATGTATAATATATGGTATAACAAATTATGTATGCATGTACAAATTACGATGTATACGTATGTATGTACATATTACGATGTGTATGTACATATATATGTACATCCTTCTGTATGTACTTATACGTATGTATTACGATGTGTTCATACATATGTATGTACACATCGTAATACAAATACAGTCAACCGTGGTGAAATTGAAAGCCAATCACAGAGCTGCTTTCAAAGTGCTCTTTGTCTGGCAAGATAGAGATAATTAAGTGAAGCTTGCACATGATTGTAGTTTCAATTTCAACCTGGTTGACTGTATGTATGTATGTACACATCGTAATATGTACATTTTATGTTATATGCATATACATATAATATACAATGTGTACCGGTACATATGTATTTTCATATTACGAAGTGTACATACATACATACGTATGTATGTACATACAACAACAAAACATAAACAAATTATAATGCTATAGTACACGATTATTTACACACTTTATTGAAAGTTGTAATTTCGTATGTTAATTATACATTATGTATGTACATACCTCCAACTTTGATTATGTAGGCATCTATAACTTTGTCTTTGTAATTTATTGAAACGTCTTTGCCTTCTACAAGATCATCACGATTTGTAACAAATTCTTGTCCTCTTTTTTCATTTGTTATGGTTCCATCACTTGGAAAGAAAAACGCTGTTCTTAAGGATATATCTCTTGGAACATGAACTCGCGCCTTTCCAGATTGCTCAGTGGCAGTTTCACCTGTTTGTGTTGCACTTGCTTCTGACCGTGCAGCTTCCAAACCGTCGGAATTATTACGATTTCTCATTGTCCATATTATTAACACTGTATATATACAAATATAAGTTCAAAATGCACAGTAAATTTACAAAAATTTATGATTTTAAAAACAAAGCACTGAACACTTGTTGCTTTGCTCCGATCCACCCACGCTATTAATGACCGGATGCGGATATGACGACACGATAACTCCGAAGTCAAAATGTATGCTTAAATACAATAACAAAATGAAAAAAAATAGTCTGACAAAAAGGCAATAATTATTTATTATTAAAACTAATTTTCTCATTTATAATAATAAAAATAATTATAAATAAGAACAAATGAAGTAATAACATAAGACTAATTAAGACACTAAAAGTTTATTGTTGTTCAGTTTTGGCGCCCAATATGGCGGTGCAATGTTTACATTGTGACTGATTCGGCTTTGTAGATACACTTTTTCAATTTTTGTGGCTAAAGATTCAGCAGTTTGAAAATAAACTTAAAATTAAATTATTCAAAAACATGAGGAGAGTAACTTCATATCAAGGTGAATCTCGTACTACTAAATGGAGACGAATGAAACAGGCTGAAATCTATGAAAATGTACACATTCCTGACCTACCAGTACTGGATGAAAGCACACAAGCAACCACAACTGGTATGTAAATGTTTGTAACTTAATTTTAACATAATAACGCATGTTAATCATTAATTTCAATAATAAAAACATCAAATTTGTAAGTGCAAACTATAAAAATATATTAATAATTCCATAGGGCATGATGACCCGCCTAATAGTCAACACAATGAAGACCTAGGTGCAGTAGGAGCTGAAGTATTGAATAATGATGAACAACAAAACGATGGTTAGTTTATACTTATATTTGTAGAGTAAGATATTTGTACCTATATTCGTTTGTAAGGGTAAATTTACTTTTGTTATAACAAAAGTATGTCAAGATATGGGGTTACTTATTTATAACCCATATTTTTTATATTATTATGTATTATTTTACACCATCCGGATTAAAAGAATGCTGTTCCTAAACCCTGTTCTTTGCTCCTAAAATGACAATCAGCTATGGTTAATCAAATGGAATGCGCATTTTTTGGTGCAAGAGAACAGGGTTTACGAACAGCATTAAGGTTTTAAAACAAAACGTAAAACTCAAAACTATATTACTGCATATAATTCAAGTTTAAGTGTTATAAACCTACCCAGTAAACCACACTTTACACGGAAAGTACTTTTCCAGTACATTTCTTGATTTCCTGCAAGTACTTTTCTGGCTCTTGCTACAAGTACTTGACCCATGTAAGAGTGTCACTCTGGGCCATGTACTTGGCAAGTACTTTCTGCTTTGCAAGCACTTTTCCTTCACTTATGATTTTTTATTATATATAAAAAGTTTATTCCCCTCAATTGCCAACCTAGCCGGCACTCGGGATCGAACCTCTGACCATCCGATCATGAGACCTAGACTCTACCACTGAGCCATAGTCGCATGATATAGAAGATAGAGATAAAACATATATTTATCTTTCTCTTTATTTTTTACTCGCTTCTGATTGGTTGGCACTGCATGTACTTGTGAAGTGCATGCAAGTAAAAATAAAAAAACACTTTGCAAGCACTTTCTTAAAAGCTCTGTTCATGTACATGTCAAATACATTTCAGTTACATTTTTGTAAACTACATGAAAAGCACATGCAGAAATCTGAGGGCATGTACTTTTCACGTAGTTTTATAATAAAAAGTACTTGCCATGTATATTTCCGTATAATATGGTTTACTGGGTAATAAACCCTGTTTTCTTGCACCAAAAAATGCAAATTCTATTTGAATTTGCAAAGTTGAAAAGAGTACCTATCAACAGCAGTCTAAAGCATCTTTTATGCTTTATTATTTATTGGAAAATTTTATGTTGCAAATAGATTACCCCTGTCCCCTTTCAATGCAAATAAATCAGTGCGAATAATTTTTTTTAACTTTATAATAATGTTTTTCTTAAAAATTTCAGATTTTTTTTCCCATTTCGAAATGGACTTCGCTATGAATTTTGAAGATAGATCTGGCAGTGACCAGGAGTCTGCATGTTCCGAGTCCTTGCCTGACCTGGAATTCCAGTTCGGAGATTTAGAAAATGACAGTGATGATGATAATGGCTGCCACTTAGGAGAGGATTTGCCATTTTTGGCTGATAGAATGTTTATACCAAGAGGAGATGAGTATATTTTTGATGGCAGCTCAGTTACAGTTGCAGATAGTGCAATTATGATTATTTCAGTATTTCTACATTTCAAATTATCTTATGTTTGCATGCAGAAGATTATTGATTTAATTATAGCACATCTACCTGAAAGCAATAAAGTTGTTAAATCTGTTTACCTTATAAGGAAAATGTTTGGTAGTAAACGGAACGAGGTGATTTATAATAATTATTGTACTAAATGTAAAAAATGGCTGAAAAATAATTCCACTTGTAATGATTTAGGTTGTGGTGATGCGAAAGTGTCAAACTTTATTACGTTTTCTCTTACAAATCAACTTAGAAGACTTTTTCAAAGGCAAGGTTTTATTAACTTATTACAGCGCAGGTTTAACAGACATAAAGAAAATGATAGCAATATTGAGGAAATATATGATGGTAATATTTATAAAATGTTTAGTGAGACTCTCTCTGGGATATACAACATATCCTTTGCATATTACAGTGATGGTGTTCAACTATTTAAATCGTCACGTTCTTCAGTTTGGCCTGTATTTTTTCATATAAATGAAATACCATTTGCTAAACGTTTCTTACCAGAATTTACGATATTTGCTGGGCTTTGGTACAATGGAGAAAAACCAGATTTTAACACATTGATGATGCCTCTTTATGATGAAATTTTAAATTTAAAAAAAGGTGTTGAGTTAAAAGTAAACTTATTATCAGAAACGTTAGTTACAGTAAAATGCATTATACTAAATGGGGGTGGTGATAGTCCTGCTAGGTCAGCAATGTGTAATTTTCACCAGCATAGTGGGTACTTTTCTTGTATAAAGTGTTTAATTAAAGGCGTGACGGAATCTGTTGTCGTGGGAACACGACGAAGTTCAAAAGTAGTGTTTCCTTTTGCTCAAAACATTGAAGCTAGGACTACAGAATCTGCTCTCAAGGATGGCTATAATGCTATTGCTAAGGGTGAAGCCCAAAATGGTGTTAAAGGATTAACAATTTTGTCTAAAATTACGCCTGATTTTGTGCGTACAATGAGCATTGACATAATGCATTGTTGTTATGCAGGCTGTGGCGGAAAAAGAATGATAGAATTACTTTTAACAAGAAAATTTAAAAATGAACCATTTTCATTATTTAAATTTCTAAAGACAGTTGATTTGAATTTAATTAAATTGCAACCACCTAATTTTATTAATCGAGCTCCACGTCCAATAGCAAGTCATTTGGCGCTTTTCAAAACATCAGAATTTAAAAACTTTTTTTTTACTATGCAATTCCTGTATTTTATAATATAATGCCACAAGATCAATTAAATAATTATTTTATGTTAATCTATGCTATATATTTGTTATCAAAAAATTCAATTTCTGTTAATGATATTGAAAAGGCAAGAGAGCTATTATCTTCATTTGTTCAAACTTTTGAAAAACTTTATGGTTTAAAATATATGTCGTCCAACATACATTCACTTTTACATTTATGTGACAGTGTACTAGATTTGGGTCCTCTTTTTATAACTAGTTGCTTCCAATTGGAGGATTTAAATGGTAAAATGAAAAGATTAGTTAATGGACCACGATATGCAGAAAGGAAAATATATGAATCATTTTATACTTTACAAATTTTACCAGTTTATATTGAAAATTTGAATCCTGATTCAAGTGCTAAGCAATTTTTAAATAAATTGAAATTTAATGGATACAATCGAACAGAACGAATTGCAAAAAAAATATTTTCAATTGGTAGTTACAAACAACTTGATAAATTACCTAATGTGTATAGAACAGCTTTCTTTGATATTGATCCAGAACTGTGTCTTTATTCATACATTATTTTTTACCGCTTAGAAAAGGACAGTGAAATTTACGTTTCCAAAAATTATACTAGAAAATTAAAATCTATGTCTTACTGTGCAAGATATTTATGCAAAAAAATAGGATTTATTGAATGTTTTTTAAAATTGCGTAATTGTGGGTGCCACGATACTATGTGCACTTGCCCTGCCAAATTTTTTGCTATGATTAGATCGTGTATAATAAGCCAGTTACAAAATTTGATAGAAAATGAATTTATAACAGAACTAAAAGAAACTGAGCTAGTAGAATGTGTTGATGTAAAAGATATAAATAGTCTATGTGTTGTTTCAGTAGTGGGAGGAATGAAATTTTGTATTCAACGTGTAAACAATACAGAAATAGAGTAAATATATGTATTGAGTTTGTATCTATTAAATTTATTATTGATTATTTTAAATATATGTAAAATATGTACACGGAAAGAATAACAATTGTTATTTCTTAGTCTGCATTCATGTCATTATTAGTAAATATGTTAAATAAAAACATAATAAAAAATTATGATTTCCAACAATGTTTATCTTTAAATTAGCAATTATTTAATATAAAATGATTATGCTGTACGGAACAAATAATGATAAAAATGAGGTAGCAAAATTATAACGTATTTATTATGGTCCGTGTGTATGTGAGTGTTTCTAGTATGATATATGGTACAGGTTTTATGTGTTTTAAAATCGATCAATATTTATAACATATTGTAACTAATTACAATGCATTGAATAAATTATATATGTCTACATACATTACTGTATACAGTATTATAAAAATACCTTTTCAAATATAGATTTTCAGGAAAAAAATTGATAATATAATATAATAAATTCTACTGCAATCATGTTTCATAAAATAATCAATAATTTTATTCTTATTCTGAATATTAAAAAGAATTGACCCTATATGCAGCTAATTAAATGGTTTTTTAATTTGTTGCAATAGTGTAAATGAAAAATATTTTTTTATAACAAAGTCATTGAGAATATTTAAATATTTTAAGTACAAAAAAGTAAGTTTATTTCAGTTGGTCCCTTTACTTAGTAATTTGTAATGCTTCTATAAAGAAAAATTATTTAGAATATATTTTGAAACCTTCTATTATTATAAATAAAATTTATATTTTTTGGAAGCTAAATAAACGTACCAAAAAGAGAGAAAAATTGTAAATTTGTTAGAAATTCCAAACTTTTTTAACATTGCAAATTAATTAGAATTCAATTATATGTTGTATAAAATGTAAATGTTTTGGAAGGCAACATATTAAATTAATTAAAATAGAATTGTTTTATAATGGCAGTATAAAAAAAAATAATAGAAAATATTTCGAAAGCATTTACATTTTTAAAGAAAATATATATTTTTTGGAAGCTAAATAATCGAGGCAAAAAGAGATAAAAATTATAAATTTGTTAGAAATCCCGAACTATTTTAACATTGCAAATTAATTAGAATTCAATTATATGTAGAAAATGTAAATGTTTTGGAAGGCAACATATTAAATTATTTAAAATAGAATTGTTTTATAATGGCAGTATAAAAAAAAATAATAGAAAATATTTCGAAAGCATTTACATTTTTAAAGAAAATATTTATTTTTTGGAAGCTAAATAATCGAGGCAAAAAGAGATAAAAATTGTAAATTTGTTAGAAATCCCGAACTATTTTAACATTGCAAATTATTTAGAATTCAATTATAGGTTGTAGAAAATGTAAATGTTTTGGAAGAGGCAACATATTAAATTATTTAAAATAGAATTGTTTTATAATGGCAGTATAAAAATAAATAATAGAAAATATTTCGAAAGCATTTACATTTTTAAAGAAAATATATATTTTTTGGAAGCTAAATAATCGAGGCAAAAAAATATTAAAATTGCAAATCTTTTAGAAGGGTTACCTTTTTTATATTGGAAATTTATTAGAAATCAATTCTAATCCTAATGAATTATAAATGCTTTGGAAGGCAAATATTTTTATTTTAATAGAATTTTTTTACAACTGCATTTATTTTGTTTTTGAAATAGAAATTATTTACAAGTGTTGAGATCTTACGTAATATTTTCAAAAATAAAATAGAATATTTTTGGAAACAAATTATTAAATGGTAGAAATTAAATGTAAAGGTTAAAAAAAAAAAAAAAAACTGGTGGAATTTAAATAGAAGTCTCGTGCAGCAAAATGTAAAAAAATAGAAGCCTTTTGGAAACTATCCAAAAAATTAAGCTTTTTGGATGGAAATGTTTGGAAGCGTTTTTTTATTCATAGAATTGCATTAGAATTCAAATTTATTTTTTAGAATTGCATTATACATTTTTTCCAATCCTTTTATTTTTATAAGGGTAGTCCATGATATGATAGAAAATCAAACTCAATTACATTTACACGTTGCATCCATTTATGTTAAGTTTGGATAAATCACTTTAGATAATAGATTAATACAATCAACAAGTTTCCAATTTTAAATGGATCTTTCTAAAACGTGGGTGTGTACCTTATTTTGAAAAATTAGTAATACAAAATTTTCAATCCAACACGTAACAAATCATTGACCTCGCTTTTACATTTAATGTAAATTAATAATACTTAATTTCTTCTTTTTTTTTTTGGAACAATTTTTTTCTTTTTTCTTTCAAATTTTAAGTTTTATTTATACATTTAGCTTTTACTATATAATTTAAAGCTTTTACTGTATATTTCATCTGCTGCTAATTTGTTGTTTGAACAACAAAGACTATTATTTATTTATTTATTTATTTACTTACTTTTAAAATTCTATCAATAAAGATACTAGACAAGTTGTTACTTTTACTTTCAAGTACAGTAGTGTCTTCAAAATGAGTAAGGGCAATGCCTAGCATTATATCTCATTTTATTATTTTAGATTTTAATGAAAAACGTAACACTAAAAACATACAACTTTCATTTTAAATCTTATGCTTGTACTGTAGCCATTCTGCTAAGAATAATAAATCTTAGATTATTCAAATCATTTAGTGCACTTAATTAGTTGCTACCTTTGCTATGAAAAGTATTTAAAAAAATTCTAAACAGTTCTGATAAAACTTATGCGTAAAAAAAATATATTGTCCTCAAAATATAAACTTAAATTTATAAGTTATATTTTAATAAAGATATTAACATATAAATACTAGACAAAAATTCTTGCAAACTTTTAAAGATTTGCACGAATTTCCTTAATTAAATAAAAAATTTATCAACAGTTGAATTTCGCTTTTTTTCTTTGATATTTGAGATAATTTATAAAATATATTATCTTTAATATATTTATAGATAAAAAAAGTATATTTATAAAATTGTACTAGTCTTTTGTAAATTCAACAAAAATCTGCTAGTCATAGGAATTTTTTATTATAAGTCCACTGTATTGTAGCTATTTTGCCAAGAAACTTCAATCTCATATATTTAAAATTACTTATTGCAATTGAAGGATAATAAATACCACGTCTGCAACATAAAGTACTAAAGAAATATTAGATTAAAATACTTGCAATTTTTTATATAGGTTCGAATTTCTTTAATCATTATACACAATCTATTAAGTGCTTTTCTACGTTGTTATTTGAGATATGTATTTATAAAATAATAAATAATTGTAGGTTCTTTTAAATCTGCAAATTTTTTGCATAATCCTTCATTCAAACTTTTTTTAATCCGCTCTAGAACATCTGTAACTGAAAAATGTGATAACAATTGGCGAGATAATAAAACTATTATCACTCATTTTTATCACAAATTTAATGAAAATGATATAAAGTATATCAGGCTAAATTTTTATTGTTTAGTTTTTTTACCTTTTCTTATGGTTTCGTTATTTATTTAAGTCTAAACAATCCATATAAACCATCTATAAATTCCTTACCAATTAACTTATTAATTATATGTGGTGTAATGTATTGCCAAAATAACGTGTAGTGGCTCTCTTATATTTGCTCTTATATTTATATGGCTCTCTTATAAATGACACGTGTCATATTTGAGAACACATCCCTGGTCAAAAATCTTAAAATTTGCAATAAGTTGCAACAATGCAATAAAATTGTAGTGCACACAAAGATCGCTAGAAGACGCTAGTGCACAGTAACGTACTTGCATTGCCTGAAAAATTTAGCTGCAATTATAGTGAGTGCACTTTTGATACTGCATGCACAACCTGCTTGATTGTTTATTGATCGTGATTTTGAAAACTGTCATGCGTTCTCTTTAACTATTTATTTTTAGATTTGAGCCCCAGATATTTTAGCCTTGTTTTAATATATTATCCTTATAAAGAGAAATGATAATTTTTTCATCGTTATTATATCTATTGCGCTTTGAGTTTTATGTATTTTTTCTTTTAGTGATTTCCATTTATCTTATTGTACTATGTTTTCAAAAAACCAGTTCATTTTTTTTTGTTTTTATTGCATTTATTCGCTTTTATTTCTCCCTTTGCTTCCTTAATCTTTCATTAAACAATATTTTATTAAAATATTTTATTCCTTAAAAGGTTCTACTTTTTTAAATATGTGTAAACATTTTTCAGTTAAATTGTCTAGTTTTTAAATTGTTTAAATTTTTTACTAAATATTTTATTAATCCACGACCCATATTAAATGTAACTTTTCCATGATATGTAAAAAATCAGACTCAATTTCATTTACACATTGCACCCAATTATTTTAAAGGTTCGGATAAACAGCCTTTAGAAAATAGATTATTGCAAGTTAGCAAGCGTCCTATTTTAATTGGATCTTTTTTAAACGTAGGTGTGTACTTTATTTGGAAACATTTTTTTAAAAAAGTGGCAACCCAACCTGCAACAAATATTTGACCTCACTTAATTAACATAAATTAAAAATATATTAATCCTTTATTTTGCACAACTTTTTTTTTCATCAAAGTTTTAATTTATTTTCATAACTTATGCTTTTACGTAGTTTTAAAATTCTATAAATAATGATACTAGAAAAATTGTTACTTTTACTTTCTAGTACAGCTCTGGCTAAAAGTTCCCGAACGATTTGCACAGGCAACCCGCAAGCACACTATGTTATCTTTATGAGAAAACGCAGCGGCCGCCGCTGCCCCGTTCGGGAACTTTTGGCCAGAGCGTACATTAATGTTTTTAAAATCAGTAAGGGCAGTGTCTATGATTACATCTCATATATTAATTTTAGATTTGAAAAAATAACGTTACACTAACAAAAAATATTTTTATAACTTATGCTTAAATTTTATTGCACTGTAGCCATTCTGCCAAGATAAATAAATCTTAGATGTTTTAAATCATTTAGTGCACCTGGTTGCTACCTCTGCTACGTAAAGTACCAACAAAATTCTAGCCAGTCCTAATAAAACTTATGAGTAAATAAAAATATATTTTCCCCAAAATAAAAACTTAAATTTATAATTCATATTTCTTAAAGAAGATATTAACACATAAATACTAGACTCTATCTTAATGCAACCTTTTTAACATTTACGCGAATTTTCTTAATCAAATAACAAGTTTCTTTTTGTTATCGACTTTTAGAGCTGTAGCTAAAATATGTGATAACATTGGCACGATATAAAGATCAAGTTGATGATTATTATTTTCCCAATTTTAATGTAAGTTATTTCAAGTATATATCAGTCTTGATTTTCATTGTTATACTTTTTATTAACTTATACAAACATTTTATTATTTATTTCAATCTTATCATTTAATATAAATTATTTATTAATTAAATAATTTCTTATTAATACTAATTTTAAACTTGATTGGTTTACACTTCAACAGTTATCAATCGTAAGTGAAAGCTGTAATATTAATTTAATTATCTTATTATGTATGTTATATAATATATTTAGATATTGTTTATATAACCTGTTGATATAAAAAATAGCATTTTATTTCTTTTTGTTTGACTATATTTTCTAATTGCTATGTCTTATAGATTTGACGCTTAGCAGATGCAATTTCCTTATGTATATAGATTTTAGGGAGCAAAAAATAAATAAATATATTTAAATCTTCAAAAAAAAAATTCAATGACTTTCAAGCAAAAAATATCAAAATTGTAAAAATATTAAAATAAAAATTATTAAAAAAATGTAATAAAAAAGGCAATATTGTCCTATTATGAAACGTTATAAAAGTTAAACAGTATGAAGTCCGCAATTAGATGCAACAATGCAATAAAATTGTAGTGCACACAAAGATCGCTAGGAGATGCTAGTGCACAGTAACGTACTTGCATTGCTTGCAACTTTAGCTGCAATTATAGTGAGTGCACTGTTAAAACTGCATGCACAACCTGCTTGATTGTTTATTGATCGTGATTTTGAGAACTGTCATGCGTTCTCTTTATGTATTTATTTTTAGATTTGAGCCCCAGATATTTTAGCCTTCTTTTAAGATGTTAGCCTTATAGAGGGAAATAATAAATTTATTTTTATTTGATCGTTATTCTTTTCAGCTAGCATTGTGTTTTAGATCTTTATTCTCTTAGTATTTTCCGTTAACTTTTTTCTACTATGTTTTCCAAAAAATAAATTAAGCTTTTTTTAATATTATTTATACGCGCTAATTTCCCCCTTTGCATCGTCAATATTTTATTTATTTCCTTTTTTATGTAATTATTTTATTCTTAATATATTATAGAACTTAAAAAATGTGTAATTTGTTTCAAGAAATTTGTACATATTTTGTCTAATTTTTAATTAATATTTTAATACTACATGACCTATATTAGGTATTACTAGTCAATGATATGTTAGAAAATAAAAAAACAATTACATTTAAACTTTGCATCCATTTTTTTAAGTTTGGATAAATCTCTTTAGATAATAGATTATATCAAGTCAACAAGTTTCCTGTTTTAATTGGATCTCTTTAAAACGTGAGCGTGTACCTAATTCCGAAAAATTTGTTTAAAAAAATTTTCAATCTAACACGCAACAAATCTTTAACCTCGCTTTTGCATTTAATGTAAATTAATAATACTTAATTTCCTTTTTTTGCACATTTTTTTCTCTTTTTGCTTTCAATTTTTAAGTGTTATTTATAAATTTTGCTTTTACTTACTTTTAAAATTCTGTCAATAAAGATACAAGACAAATTGTTACTTTTACTTTCAAGACATTAATGTCTTCAAAATGAGTAAGGGCAGTGCTTAGCATTATATCTCATCTAATAACTTTGGATTTTAATAAAAAACGTAACACTCAAAACATACAACTTTTAATTTAAATCTTATGCTAACTCTGTAGCCATTCAGCCAAGAATAATAAATCTTAGATATTTCAAATCATTTAGTGCATTTGGTTGCTACCTCTGCTGCGTTAAGTATTCCGCTCTAAAATCTGTAACTAAAAAATGTGATTACAATTATTGGCGAGATAATGAAACAATTTGTCACCCCTTTTTTTTTACAATTTTAATACAAATGATATAAAGTATATCAGGCTGGTTTTTTATTGTTTAGCTTTTTGTTACCTTATATTACCCTTTCGTTATTTATTTCAGTCTAAACAATCCCTATAAGCAGTCTATTAATTCCTTATCAAATAACTAATTTCTAATTAATTAGATGTGGTGTAGAGTATTGCCAAAATAACGTGAAGTGGCTCTCTTATATTTGCTCTTATATTTATATGGCTCTCTTATAAATGACACGTGTCATATTTGAGAGCACATGGCAAGCTTTAGAAGTGCGTTTGTCCTAGTGCCGAGCTACAAAAAGTTCTCACGTGGAGAAGCCTTAAAATGATGTTTCTTGCTTTTGGTTATTAATTTGGAGTAAAGCAAAATTTTAAACAAAAGCGAGTTATTGCAGGTGGCTGCAGCTTTAAGCGTTTAAAAAAATGTCCGTATTATTCCCTTCTCTCATTTTTCATTCATTTTCTTCTGAACAGAAAAGTAATTGACGTACAAAGTTGAAATTTATATTTCGAAAGTTGTGATAAAATACGCTTTAATTATATGTCTATTAAAAAAGATTCTTTTATGAATCCTCATATTTTTATTTATAAACAACCTGTGTGCTACTTACTACATTAATAACTGTATTATATTTCAAAAAAAATTTAAAGAGCAATAAGAACCATAGTTTAAAAAAGAAAGAAATATAAATTGATTAAAAATGAAGCCTTAATTATTAATTCATAAAATTTAACTTTACTAAACCTTACTTAATACTAATCAAAGCAAAGAACAAAAACAAAACTTAAGTATTTTAATGTTAAAACATATGATTTCATTTTAAATTCCATAATTAACATTGCTTTGGCTTAAATAAGCTGTAGGGCCGAAACCATGAACAAATATTTTCTTAACCCACAACACATTTTTGACATCATAAATAAATGGTTCCACGCAGATTGCATATTTTACATTTCATAACTTTGTCTAATAGAGCTAGGTATACATATTTTGTTAAAATTGTCATAATTGTTTTAATAATTATATTTTGTAGATTATTGTGTAAAAAATATAAACAACCTAATAGTTTTTTGGAATACTGAATAAATTTTTACATGTTAAATATGATATTATTTATATAATGTGTCAATATCAAACAAAGCAATTTATTGTCTGTTAGTTTAAATATTTTTGTAAATGTTTATATCTTATGAATTTGACCCTTGAAAAGAGGCATTTTATCTGTTTATGTTTAAAAGAAGCAAAAATGAATATAGGTTTTTAATTTATAAAATAAAAATAATTCATGACTTTGAACAAAATAAAAATTTCGAAAGTGTAAATAAAATAATAATAAAATAATCAAAGCAAAAATATTATATTAAAAAAACGTTTATATAAATTTTGATCTATGAAAATTTAGAATACGTTATAATTCAAACAGAATGAAATTTGCATAAAGTTGCAACAATGCAATAAAACTGTAGTGAACACAAAGATCGCTAGGAGGCGCTAGTGCACAGTAACGTACTTGCATTGCCTGCAAATTTAGCTGCAATTATAGTGAGTGCACTTTTGTAAGTGCATGCACAGCCTGCTTGATTGTTTATTGATCGTGATTTTGAAAACTGTCATGCGTTCTCTTTAACTATTTATTTATAGATTTGAGCCCCAGATATTTTAGCCTTGTTTTAATATATTATCCTTATAAAAAGAAATGATAATTTTTTCATCGTTATTATATCCATTGCGCTTTGAGTTTTATATATTTTTTCTTTTAGTGCTTTCCATTTGTCTTAATGTACTATGTTTTCAAAAAACCAATTCATTTTTTGGTTTGTTTTTATTGCATTTATTCGCTTTTATTTCTCCCTTTGCTTCCTTAATCTGTTATTAAACTATTTTTTACTAAATTAATTTATTTCTTAAAATGTTCTAGTTTTTGAAAAATGTGTAAACATTTTTTCAGTTGAATCGTCTCATTTTTTGTTAAATTTTTTAAAGAAATATTTTAATAATCCACTACCCATATGAAATGTAACTTTTCCATGATATGTAAAAATAAGACTCAAGTTTATTTACACATTGCACCCACTTTTTTAAAGGTTCGGATAAAGTGCCTATAGAAAATAGATTATTGCAAGTCAGCAAGCGTCCTATTTTAATTGGATCTTTTTTAAACGTAGGTGTGTACCTTATTTAGAAATATTTTTTTAAAAAGTGGCAACCCAACCTGCAACAAATATTTGACCTCACTATATTAACATTGATTCAAAATATATAAATCCTTTATTTTGCACAACTTTTTTTTTCATCAAATTTTTAATATATTTTCATAACTTATGCTTTTACTTAGTTTTAAAATTCTATCAATAAAGATACTAGACAAGTTGTTACTTTTACTTTCAAGTACAGCTCTGGCTAAAAGTTCCCGAACAAATTGCATAGGCAACCCGCAAGCACACTATGTTATCTTTATGAGAAAACGCAGCGGCTGCCGCTGCCCCGTTCGGGAACTTTTGGCCAGAACGTACATTCATGTTTTTAAAGTCAGTAAGAGCAGTGTCTAGCATTACATTTCATATATTAGCTTAAGATTTAAAAAAATAACGTAATACTAAAAAAAATATTTTTATAACTTATGCTTAAATTTTATTGCACTGTAGCCATTCTGTTAAGAATAATAAATCTAAGATGTTTTAAATCATTTAGTACATTTTGTTGCTACCTCTGCTACGTAAAGTACTAACAAAATTGTAGGCAGTCTTAATAAAACTTATGCGTAAATAGAAATATATTGTCCCCAAAACAAAAACTTAAATTTATAATTCATATTTTAAAGAATATATTAACACATAAATTCTAGAAACCAAATTCTTGCAACCTTTTTAACATTTACGGGAATTTTCTTAATCAAATAACACGTTTCTTTTTGTTATCCACTCTAAGAGCTCTAACTAAAATATGTGATAACAATTACACGATATAATGAAACAATTTGATGATAATTATTTTCCCAATTTTAATGTAAGTTAGTTCAAGTATATATCAGTCTGAATTTTCATTGTTATCCTTTTTATTACCTTATACAAACTTTGCATTATTTATTTCAATCTAATCATTTAATATAAATTATTTATCAATTAAATAATTTTTTATTAATACTTATTTTAAACTTCATTGCTTTACACTTCAACAGTTGTCAAACGTAAGTGAAAGCTGTAATATTAATTTAATTTTTTTATTATGTTTGTTATATAATATGTTTAGAAATTGTTTATATAACCTGTTGATATCAAAAATAGCATTATATTTTTTTTGACTATATTTTCTAATCGCTATGTCTTATAGATTTGACCCTTGACAGATGCAATTTCCTAATATATATAGATTTTAGGGTGGAAAAAAATAAATAAATATAATAAAATCTTCCAAAAAAAATTTTAATGACTTTCAAGCAAAAAAAAAATATCAAAATTATAAAAATTTAAAATTAAAATATTTAAAAAAATAAAATAAAAATAAATAAAGGCAATATTGTTTTATTATAATACGATATTATTCACACAGTATGAAGTTCGCAATGTGATGCAACATTGCAATAAAATTAGTAGTGCAAACAAAGATCGCTAGGAGACGCTAGTGCACAGTAACGTACTTGCATTGCTTGCAACGTTGGCTGCAATTATAGTGAGTGCACTTTTGTAACTGCATGCACAACCTGCTTGATTGTTTATTGATCGCGATTTTGAGAACTGTCATGCGTTCTCTTAAACTATTTATTTTTAGATTTGAGCCCCAGATATTTAAGTCTTGTTTTAATATGTTAACCTATTAATTATGTTAGGAAAAATAATAATTTTTTATCGTTATTATATCCAGTACGCTATGCGTTTCAGATCTTTACTTTTTCAGTGTTTTCCATTAATCTTTTTCTACTATGTTTTTAAAAAACAATTTAGCTTTGGTTTTTGGTTGTATTGCATTTATACGCTTTAATTTCTCCCTTACATTTATTAATATTTTATTAAACTCATTTTTTGAAAATATTTCATTCCTAAAAAGTTTTAGTTCTTGCAAAATGTATTAAAAATTTATTCTTCAGGAAAATTGAACCTATTTTGTCAAATATTTAATAAAAATTTTATTACCCCATGACCTATATAAGGTGATACTAGTCCATGATATGTTAGGAAATACGACTCAAAGTCATTTTTACATTGCATTCAGTTTTTTTAAAGGTTCGGATACTGCTCTTTATATAATAGATTAATTCATTTCTAAAAGTAACTTATTTTAATTAAATCTTTTTAAAACGAAGGTGTGTACTTTATTCCAAAAACTCATTTTAAAAAACTTTGCAATCCAACCTGCAAAAAATCTTTAACCTTGCTTTTTCTTTTAACAAAAATTAAAAATAATAACTTTCCTTTTTTTGCACAACATTTTTACTTTTTTTTTTAAATTTTTCTTTTCTTTTTCATATCTTTTGCTTATTATTACTTCTAAATTCAAATAACTAGACAGGTTGTTACTTTCACATTTAAGTACATTGATGTCTTAATAAACATAAGGGCACCTAAGTGCTCCTAAGCAAGAAATGTTAGACAGAAACTCAAACACGTCTTCCAAGGCAGGTGGCTGTGTCGTGATGGACCAACAGCATGGGATCCACGGTCTCCTGATCTCACACCAACCGACTTCTTCCTGTAGGGATACGTAAATTATATCGTGTCAAAACACCAGTGCCAACTATCGCATCTCTTAAATATCGCATCACTGCAGCTCTCCACTCTTCGACATCGGTCACACTGGAGAACATATAGCGAGCTCTGGAAGTGCTTTGCTACCAGGTCCGAGCTACAAATGGTTCCCACGTGGAAAAGCCTTAAAATGATATTTCTTGATTTCTTTTTTTAATTTAAAGTAAAGCAAGATTTTAACAAAGATATTTTATTACAGGTGCCTGCAGCTCTTTGCGTCTGAAAAAACGTCCGTTTTTCCCTGCTCTCATTTTAAGTCGTTTTCGATTCAATAGAAGAGTAATTGCCAAAATATAAGCTTTAATTTGATTTCTAATAAAATTCATTTTTCATAAATCCTCATATTTTTATTTGCGTTGAAAAATGAGCGATTTTGATTAAACGCCCTGTATGCCACTCACTAGATAATTACTGCATTATGTTTAAAATATTTATTGTTTTAAAGAGCAATAATTACTATAGTTTAAAAAAGGAAGCAATGACAATTGATCAAACATAAAGCCTCAATAATGATTTGTAAATTTTTTTTTTACTGAATCATTATTAACACTAATTAAAGGACAGGACAAGAACAAAACCTAAGTATTGCAATGTTCAAACATATGAATATATTTTGAATTACATAAATAACAATGTATCGGCTCAAATAAACTGTACTTCCGAAAAAATTATCAAACCCACAAAATCTTTACATTCTTAATTGTTTCTGTTTTTGACGTTATATAAAAACAAATTAACGCAGATTGCATATTTTACAGTTACTGACGCTGTCTTTTAGGGCCGCGTATACATATTTTGTAAAAATTTACCATCAATGTTTTTATAATTATAATTGGTTTTTTGTATTGTTAAAAAATATGAACACCCTCATATTTTTTTTGGAACACTTAATTCATTATTATTTGTTGAATATGACATTATTTTTATAATGTGTCAATATCAAACAAAGAAATATTTTTGTCTGTTATTTTTAATATTTTCGTAAAGTCTATATCTTATGAATTTATTTCTCGAGAGAGGCATTTTATCTGTTTATGTTTTTATAAGAGCAAAAATGAAATATATGTATATAAATTATTTAAAAAATATATATCTTTGAAGCAAATAAATGTATCAAAATTGTTAATATATTAATAATAAAATAATCATAGCAAAGATATTATATAAAAAAAGTTTTAATTTTTTCGTATTAGAATACGTTATAATTCAAACAGTATGAATTTCGCAATGTGATGCAAAAATGCAATAAAACTGTAGTGCACACAAAGATCGCTAGGAGATGATAGTGCACAGTAACGTACTTGCATTGCCTGCAATTTTAGCTGCAATTATAGTGAGTGCACTTTTAAAACTGCATGCACAGCCAGCTTGATTGTTTATTGATCGTGATTTGGAAAACTGTCATGCGTTCTCTTTAACTATTTATTTATAGATTTGAGCCCCAGATATTTTAGCCTTGTTTTAATATATTATAAAGAGAAATAATAATTTTTTTATCCTTTTTATGTCCAGTGCGCTTTGAGTTTTAGATCTTTATTCTTTCAATGCTTTCCATTAAGCTTTTTCTACTAATTATTCAAAAACACGATTTTGCTTTTTTGTTTGTTTGTTTTTATTGCAGTTATACGATTTAATTCCCCCCTTTGAGTCCTAAATCTTTTCTTAAACTCCTTTTTAATAAATAATTTAATTCCTTAAAATGTTCTAGTTTTTGAAAAAATGTGTAAACATTTTTCAGTTGAATCGTTCCTTTTTTTAAATTTTTTATTAAATATTTTTTTATTCAACGACCCATATTAGATGTAACTTTCCATGATATGTTGGAAAATCAGACTCAATTTCATTTACACATTGCACCCACTGTTTTTTAAAATGTTCGGATAAACCGCCTATAGAAAATAAATTACTCCAAGTCAGCAAGTTTCTTATTTTAATTGGCTCTGTTTTAAACGTAGGTGTGTACCGACAGGAATTGAATAACCTGCACAACAATAGAACGAAAAGCAACACTGTATGCCCGTTCTACTGTCTGTTATTTCAGCGCTCTGTTCCCCTCATACCTGTTATCTGTAATATCAAACACATCCTGTCTTATTTCTTGACCAAGTCGACGCTCACCACGTGTAGTAAACAACCAAAAACTTGATCTCTATAATAAATACATATTGACTGATGTTACAATATTTGCAACATATTTATGTAATAAAATGATAAATTTTGTTATAATATTATATATTTTGATATAATATAAATATTGTGGTTAGGGAAATAAAAAGACACGTGAAGCATTATAATATTATGATTTCTGCAGTGGCGGCCCAATAGAGGGGGATGAGGGGACATTTCCCCCGGGCGCCGGGGTAAAAAGGGCGCCGGAGCAAAAAGGGCGCACGGCGAGAGAAATTAGTGGCTAATTAATTATTATAAAAACTACAATAAAACAGCCTAAAAAACAAAAACATATGAAATTGAAGCTTGATAATGCACAATCTGTAAAATAGTAATGCACTTAATGTCTACATTTTATGCAAAATGAAAATGATTTAAAAACTCAATTTTTTATATAATTTTTAATTTTTTGTTTTATAATAATTTTTTTAATGAACCAAGGAACATTTTTCTATCCGCCACAAATAATTATTTGTGGAGCTAGTAAAGTAACTTAAATTCGGCTCAAATAAAATCTTCCACAAATTAAGGGAATTAACTAAGTAAGTAAAAGATATATTATTATCTTCATATGTATATTCAACTCAAAAAACCTCCGTCGATTTAAATCGGGCATGTCTAAAGTATCGCCCATTGTCACATTTGAGGAGAAGGGGGGGGGGGGGGCGGCTAGGCGATACCGTAAAAAGTCGAACGGCAGGTAACTCAGGTTTTTTGAGTTGAATTATATAAAACGTCAAGCTCTTCGTCATGCGCAAAATTTTGCTAGAACAACTTCTGAACAAAAATACTTTAGCGTCAGATCAACTTTTATTGACTTTGAGTTTAAAAACGATTTTTAAGAGATTATTATTATTTTACGGAGAGCAAAATTATTGCAAATCGCATATTTAAATTTACATAGGTCAATTGAAAAAAAAAAAAACTCGAAAATTTGTTGTGGATAAATCCGCAAAATCAATTTTTAGAACCAAACTTTTCAACCTGGAAAGTATTTTTAAAACACCTTAAAAAAAAAAAAAAAAAAAGCAAGGGTCAAAATCGGGGTTTAAATGTTCAAATATAGATTCATTAGCATTGGGGGAGGTGCATTTTGCGACACTTTCACACTCTGTATTGTGCAAACATGCATTTTTTTTGTTTTTTTAATTTAAATTTTGGGTACAGCATGCATACTCTATACTTAATACAGAAAATAAAAATACAATCCTACCTTAAAGTACATGCTACCTTAATATAATGCATATGTCGTAAATAAATTTTTAAAAAGCAATTTAGAATGTTCTTTTATTGAAGAAAAAAATATCAATATTTTTCTTTGATTTTATACTCAAACGGTGTAAAAAAATATTGAATTTAAGGTACTTGAATTGTAATAGCAAATTCTTTTAGGTATACTAATTTTGCATTTTATGTCAAAAAGGGGCGTGGCCCCTAAAAAATCGAGCCTGCGGCGCAATAGGGGGCTTCGCCCCATTTCCCTGATTATGCTATTTCAACGGGTAAGGGCGCACCGCAAGTTTATCCCCCGGGCGCCCAATTTGACGGGCCGCCACTGGATTTCTGATATAACTGAATTTTATTTATCATTGTCTTATAATTAGTAAAGTAATATAATTTAAACTTTTGTTTTACGTGTTTAAAAATAAATTTGACATTATATATTTTTATCACAAAATAATCACTAAAATCGATGGTATAGTTTTTTTTTTTTTTTTTTCTTTTTTTTTTAAGAAAGTGCAAGTGTATCTTATCTTCTAAAATTGCAACCTAAAAAAATATACCATGAATACGAGTTACAAATTGTTCTCGCGACGTAATGATAATAACTTGAACAGCATTCTACTTCTAGTAGCGAGTGTGTCCTGCATTAGCTGCAACAACACATCGCAATTTAGGTATACAATTTATAACACTACATAAAGACGATGAAATATTTCAATTGCATTATTACATTTAATTCAAAATAATTTTAATATCCAGAGATTTATTAGTTCATTTGATTCACCAACTATTGTTTAAAATTATTTCATTGTGTATATTTTTTTATCGTAATATTTTATTTATATAACTTTTCAAATATTTTATTTTTTGAATAATATTCAGATAGAAAGAACAAAATTGTCAACAAAATATACCACATACAGCATGCATCAAGTCTGGTGAGATATGGAGATGAGGAGAAGTAGAGGAGGGGACTATTATTTTTCTTAGAAATAGCTATGTTGCCGGTTTTTTCATATTCCCATAAGGATAATGTATTGCAGGTTATTCAATTCCTGTCGGTACCTTATTCGGAAAACTCTGTTTGCAAGAAGTGGCTACCCAACCTTCAACAAAACTTTGACCTCACTTAATTTACATAGATTCAAAATATATAAATCTTTTATTTTGCATAACTTTTTTTCCTTTAATTTAAAATTTATTTTCACATCTTTTGCTTTAACTTACTTTTGATATTCTATTAATAAAGATACTATAGACAAGTTGTTACTTTTACTTTCAAATACATTGATATCTTCAAAAACAAAAGGGCAGTGACTAGTATTACATATCATATATTAACTTTAGATTTAAATAAAAAAACGTAACACTAAAAACATACAATTTTTAATTTTTCAGCTCAAGCTTAAATTTTATTGCACTGTAGCCATTCATACAAGAATAATAAATCTTAGAAGTTTCAAATCATTAAGTGCACTTGGTTGCTACCTATGCAACGTAAAGTACCAAAAAAATCTAGACAGCCCTGATAAAACTTGTGCGTAAATAAAAATATACTCTCCCCAAAATATAAACTTAAATTTCAAATTTATTATTTTAAATAAAATATTAACAACTAAATACAAGACTCAAAATTCTTGCAACCTTTTTAACATTTGCGCGAATTTTCTTAATCAACTTACACGTTTTATCAAGAGCTAAATTTTTCTTTCCTTTGATTATATTTGAGATAGAAATTTATAAAATTTTATTACAATAGTTAAAATTTTTAAACTTGATTTGTTTACACTCCAACAGTTATTAAACGTTGGTGGAAGCTGTAATATTTATTCAATTATTTTAGTCTTTATGTTATATATTATGTTAAGATATTGTTTCTATAACGTGTCGCTATCAAAAGTTTCTTTTATTTTAACTATATTTTTTATACTAAATGTCTATATCTTATACTTGACACATGCAATTTTGTTATATTTAACTTTTAGGGAGCAAAAAAAATAAATAAATATAATAAAATATTAAAAAAAAAATTAATGACTTTGAACCAAATAAAAATATCCAAATTTTAATAATATTTAAATAAAAATTATTAAAAAAAACTCTAATAAAAAATGCAATATTGTTCTATTAAGATACGTTATAAAATTCAAACAGTATGAAGTGCGCAATATGATGCAACAGTGCATTAAAATTTGTAGTGCACACAAAGATCGCTAGGAGATGCTAGTGCACAGTAACGTACTTGCATTGCCTGCAACTTTAGCTGCAATTATAGTGAGTGCACTTTTGATACTGCATGCACAGCCTGCTTAATTGTTTATTGATCGTGATTTTGAAAACTGTCATGCGTTCTCTTTAAGTATTTATTTTTAGATTTGAGCCCCAGATATTTTAGCCTTGTTTTAACATACCAACTAAATAAAAATAAATTACAAATTTTAACAAAAATTGGAAATATTTTGAATTATTAATTTTTGATATTATTATTTTTTAATACTATTTATTTATAAAACATTTAAATATTTATATATTACAAAAACAAGTCATTTTTAATTAAAATATTTTATTGTTTTTGTAGTATTACTGCGTTTTTATATGTGGTTGCGTCTTTAAATTTGTATAGCTATATGTTTGTGGCTAAATGTTATTAAGAAATTTTTTGGATTAATAATTATTATATATGATGAGGTTATAAATATAAATTAAATTTTCAGTAAACTTACAGTAAGTATTGTGTAGGTATTATGTGGTAATCATTTTCAATTCTAAAATTGCCTGTTTTTACATTTCTGAATTTCTAATAATATTGGGGGATTTTTTTGGTTATAATGTAATATATGAAGTAAAATAAACAATTAAACATGGAGATTTGAATAATAGATTTCAATATTTATTTTTTATCATTAACAGTTAAATAGGTGATTTTAAATTCCTACATAAAAAAAATATTTTTATTATTAAAATATTATAATAAATTATATTCTTATTTTTAATATTATTTAAATATTTAAAAAAGAAATTGCAACTTTAGTTTATTTAAACTCTTCAAAAATTATTAACATTTGTCAGAATATAGTTGTAAAAAGAAACAGAACACAATCAATGATCAAGAAAGAGAAGAATTGGATTGAACTACATATTGGAATAATCTAATCTTTCGTATCAAGAAATCAGTTAAATATTTCTTAACAAATATTGATGCAAATAAAAATACAAATTGTTGTATTTGGTAACATTAACCACTATATTTCTCCAAGTAGTTGGTACTACAATTACCACCTGTGGAAGTTTGCATGTTACTAGATAACCAGTGTTGCCAACTTCAATAAAATTTTGCTAAATATCAAGTCATACAATTAAAACATTAAACCTGAAGTTTTATTAAATGTAAAAAAAAATTTAATTGTATATTAAGTACAACTTTTTTTAATTTATGTTGGGAAAAAAAATTTCATTTAAATACTAGAAAAAAAGCTATTATGCGAGTTTTGCAAAGTTTTTTTATTGAGTTCTATAATATTAAGATACACATTTAAAAATCTTTTTTTGTTTTGTTTTTTTCTTATTTATTTAAGAATTGAAAGTTTAAATTTAATAAATTATAAAGTTTAATCAGGAACTATATGAAAACAAAATTATTTTCTAATATTAACTAGGAAGTTGGTCATTCTGTTTATAGACGAAATAACTCGTGGAAAAAAAATCAAAATTTCTTACAAATATATATATATTTTTTAATAAAAAATAAATAAATAAAAATAAAGAAAGTTTATTAAGAAATGTATTATTATTTTATCCTTAAAAATATTTGCCACATTATAAACACCATTTTTATATTAGAATTTTATTCGTTAGTTTTTAAATTATTTCATATTGAATGTTAAATAAATATTATTTTAATTAAAACAAGTTTATTCCAGTTATACCAACTATAAAGCGTATCTTAGGGATTGAATTAAAATAAATTTAAAATATTCTAATATGATTTTAAATTTATGTAATATTATATACTTTATCAATATTTCATAAATTTTATTATGAAATTTAAAAAGAAGTGTAATATTACAAAAACTGAAAGAAGGTATACCACCTGTTTTATTAAAATTTAGGGACAAAAATTAGTCAATATCGAGCTGATGTGAAACTATAATACATGCAAAAATATAAATTTATTTAGTTGGTATTATTGATTAACTTTCCTAACCTACCACAATAGGGTTTCAAAGTGTTTAGCAAGCAAGTCAGGTAGCAGCTCTCTCACTCGCTCTCTTTCTAAGTAATCATGAATGAAACCAATGATAACTCTAATGAAAACCCAAAGGAAATGACAAGCAATGCTGCTAAGATTGCAAAGAAGAGAAACTGCGTGCAGTTTGGGAACGCAATTGTGTGCGCTGTGTGCCTTGGTTCCCTAGGTATCATGGCTACTCAGTTCGTCTACAGCCTGTCTTATGACCCTGATCTCGAAGCCAAGGATTTCTTTCCACTGCACCTCAAACCTGAAACTGCATGGGTAAGTTGAAACAATTATAAAACATTTATTTAATTAGTAAAAAATAAAATTTAATATTTACACCATGAATTTTGTGTCCATACTAATTTAAAATTGTAACTAGCAGTACTGTTAAATATTTGGGTTAAATTAAGAGATTCTGTAGCCTGATTACACCCAATAAAAGAAGTTAATTATTATTATTAAGTTTTTTTATAAGAATATTAAAAAAATTCATTTTTTATGTTTTAAAATATTTTTGCTTGTTTAATTGTTTAATATTTGATAGTTTTGAAATAAGTTTGCTATTATTTGTGTTGGTTTTTAAAATTATATGAATCATTATTATGGTGCAAAATATTTGTTTTTCAGTGTGCTCAAATTAGTAATTTAAAGTTTTGTAGTAAAGATATAGACAAAGAAACATTTTAATTCCTAATTGAAATAAAAAATGTACAATAAATTATTGTATAAAAAATTTTCTAATGTTTTGTATTCTCAAAAAATGAAGTTTTTTTAAAATTAATAAATTTTATTCATCTATTGTTCTAGTATTTGTATATTTTAGCTTTTTTTTGAAAAATATAATTATGTCAAATTCTGGTAAAATTATCTCGAAACAATTTTAATTTTATATTTTGTTAAATCTTTCAAAATTAAATTGCGCAAAAATATTTTTTTTAAGTATTTTTTTAATACTAATAAATTATTGTTTTTGATTTTTACAGTTTTTTTATCACTTTTATTGTCAACTAACCAAAATCTGTCTCTCTTATATAAAAAAAAAGAAGAATGACATTGCAAGGTCAACTTGAACGATTATTACGCAATAAGTCAAATTTAAAGATGGCTTCCAGCGCCAGTATCAGCCAATCACATACTTGAGTGCAGTGACGTCACAGCCGCCATATTTGACATGCGCACTGTAACCATTACCTATTGGTCATGAGTTAATTTTGTTTTATACAACCCGTAGAAATGAACCAATCACACAATTTTAAAGATGGATTGAAACACCAATTCTCGTAATTTCTCTATTGTGCAATTTAAATAAAAGAAATCGTAGCCATATTTGATCTAAATCCATCACATGAAATAAAACATATTTATTGATTTTGCGTTTGGATTTATATAGGGTCGGGAATACGTATATAGAAGACGGCGGCATGCTATTTTGATTTGATATCACTCATATAAAAGTTATGCGAAATATTGTATAAAATGTTAAAACTTGGGGCTAAAAGTAGCATTACATTACTTCTGCACACATATTTTATACTTATAAATACACGACAACCATAAATTTAACAAATTATACTGTATCATACAATTTATAAAACTTTATACACGATCTTCTCGCGTCAAGATGAAGCTACTAAACTTTACAAATTTCCGAAGAATGAACGATCTACACTTTACAAATTTGCGGCTACCTGGAGCTTCACCTACCTGTTTTATATAGCAGAAGCTTCAGGTAGCCGTGACTTTGTAAAGTGTAGATCGCTCATTCTTCGGAAATTTAAACCTAATAAAGAACTATTATTTTTATTAAAGTGGAGATGCTTCTCCTTGACGCGAAAGCTCGAGATGTAACTCTTTATATGTTACAGCTTTTACGTTCAGTTACGTAGATGTAACTCTTCAATACAAACCAATAACTTGGTTGACAAAAGTTTAAACTGTAACTTGTTAGTATAAACGTTATTTCTTCAGTGCTAAATAGTTAGCTCTGCACATCTTAACAAACTTTGAATATATCTAACATATTTATTATAAAAAAAGTCTAAATAGTAAATTTTTTTTCCGTCTAAGAAATGTTAGATCTATTATGTCAGAAACTGAATTTAGCTTCGCATTTGCATGCATGGGACATTATTGGTAAGAAGAAAAATAAGATAAAAATATATTGCAACTTATAAAATAAACAATTGATTATTATTTTAATTGTCACATTCTCATATAATGTAGTTTTTATGTACTTTTTATTATATGAAACAATGCTATCATTGTCAACTTAAGAAATATGCTTTCTTTCTTTCTTTCTTTCTTTCTTTCTTTCTTTCTTTCTTTCTTTCTTTCTTTCTTTCTTTCTTTCTTTCTTTCTTTCTTTCTTTCTTTCTTTCTTTCTTTCTTTCTTTCTTTCTTTCTTTCTTTCTTTCTTTCTTTCTTTTCTTTCTTTCTTTCTTTCTTTCTTTCTTTCTTTCTTTCTTTCTTTCTTTCTTTCTTCTTTCTTTCATTC
>OX439133.1:39830748-39838248 GCA_949318235.1 Ecdyonurus torrentis
ATGAACCGTGCAATGTGACAAGTGGACTATAGTCTCAATATTGACAATAGACTACTTGTCCGCTCTCTATATAACTATGATATTTCTTACATGTTACAGGGTACATGAACCGTGCAATGTGACAAGTGGACTATAGTCTCAATATTGACAATAGACTACTTGTCCGCTCTCTAACTATGATATTTCTTACATGTTACAGGGTACATGAACCGTGCAATGTGACAAGTGGACTATAGTCTCAATATTGACAATAGACTACTTGTCCGCTCTCTATATAACTATGATATTTCTCGCATGTTACAGGGTACATGAACCGTGCAATGTGACAAGTGGACTATAGTCTCAATATTGACAATAGACTACTTGTCCGCTCTCTATATAACTATGATATTTCTTACATGTTACAGGGTACATGAACCGTGCAATGTGACAAGTGGACTATAGTCTCAATATTGACAATAGACTACTTGTCCGCTCTCTATATAACTATGATATTTCTTACATGTTACAGGGTACATGAACCGTGCAATGTGACAAGTGGACTATAGTCTCAATATTGACAATAGACTACTTGTCCGCTCTCTATATAACTATGATATTTCTTACATGTTACAGGGTACATGAACCGTGCAATGTGACAAGTGGACTATAGTCTCAATATTGACAATAGACTACTTGCCCGCTCTCTATATAACTATGATATTTCTTGCATGTTACAGGGTACATGAACCGTGCAATGTGACAAGTGGACTATAGTCTCAATATTGACAATAGACTACTTGTCCGCTCTCTATATAACTATGATATTTCTTACATGTTACAGGGTACATGAACCGTGCAATGTGACAAGTGGACTATAGTCTCAATATTGACAATAGACTACTTGTCCGCTCTCTATATAACTATGATATTTCTTACATGTTACAGGGTACATGAACCGTGCAATGTGACAAGTGGACTATAGTCTCAATATTGACAATAGACTACTTGTCCGCTCTCTATATAACTATGATATTTCTTACATGTTACAGGGTACATGAACCGTGCAATGTGACAAGTGGACTATAGTCTCAATATTGACAATAGACTACTTGCCCGCTCTCTATATAACTATGATATTTCTTGCATGTTACAGGGTACATGAACCGTGCAATGTGACAAGTGGACTATAGTCTCAATATTGACAATAGACTACTTGTCCGCTCTCTATATAACTATGATATTTCTTACATGTTACAGGGTACATGAATCGTGCAATGTGACAAGTGGACTATAGTCTCAATATTGACAATAGACTACTTGTCCGCTCTCTATATAACTATGATATTTCTTACATGTTACAGGGTACATGAACCGTGCAATGTGACAAGTGGACTATAGTCTCAATATTGACAATAGACTACTTGTCCGCTCTCTAACTATGATATTTCTTACATGTTACAGGGTACATGAACCGTGCAATGTGACAAGTGGACTATAGTCTCAATATTGACAATAGACTACTTGTCCGCTCTCTATATAACTATGATATTTCTTACATGTTACAGGGTACATGAATCGTGCAATGTGACAAGTGGACTATAGTCTCAATATTGACAATAGACTACTTGTCCGCTCTCTATATAACTATGATATTTCTTACATGTTACAGGGTACATGAATCGTGCAATGTGACAAGTGGACTATAGTCTCAATATTGACAATAGACTACTTGTCCGCTCTCTATATAACTATGATATTTCTTACATGTTACAGGGTACATGAACCGTGCAATGTGACAAGTGGACTATAGTCTCAATATTGACAATAGACTACTTGTCCGCTCTCTATATAACTATGATATTTCTTACATGTTACAGGGTACATGAACCGTGCAATGTGACAAGTGGACTATAGTCTCAATATTGACAATAGACTACTTGTCCGCTCTCTATATAACTATGATATTTCTTACATGTTACAGGGTACATGAACCGTGCAATGTGACAAGTGGACTATAGTCTCAATATTGACAATAGACTACTTGTCCGCTCTCTATATAACTATGATATTTCTTACATGTTACAGGGTACATGAATCGTGCAATGTGACAAGTGGACTATAGTCTCAATATTGACAATAGACTACTTGTCCGCTCTCTATATAACTATGATATTTCTTACATGTTACAGGGTACATGAACCGTGCAATGTGACAAGTGGACTATAGTCTCAATATTGACAATAGACTACTTGTCCGCTCTCTATATAACTATGATATTTCTCGCATGTTACAGGGTACATGAACCGTGCAATGTGACAAGTGGACTATAGTCTCAATATTGACAATAGACTACTTGTCCGCTCTCTATATAACTATGATATTTCTCGCATGTTACAGGGTACATGAACCGTGCAATGTGACAAGTGGACTATAGTCTCAATATTGACAATAGACTACTTGTCCGCTCTCTATATAACTATGATATTTCTTGCATGTTACAGGGTACATGAACCGTGCAATGTGACAAGTGGACTATAGTCTCAATATTGACAATAGACTACTTGTCCGCTCTCTATATAACTATGATATTTCTTGCATGTTACAGGGTACATGAACCGTGCAATGTGACAAGTGGACTATAGTCTCAATATTGACAATAGACTACTTGTCCGCTCTCTATATAACTATGATATTTCTCGCATGTTACAGGGTACATGAATCGTGCAATGCGCGAAGTGGACTTGCTGATGAAGCATAGCGAGCTGAAAACCAAGATCCTGCGAGAGATTGCGCTCGAGCGAGCCAAGGCCGACGAAGAAGACGAAGTTTCCGCCTCTGGAGCTCGACCTGGGATCATACTTCGCCTACCTAGCCAAGACGTTGGCTGTTACAAGCTTCCTCATCAGTCCACCCTGTATCACACTACGGCCGCGGAGAAAGAAAGTCTAATGGATCTGCCCGAGTTCCAGTGGCTCAAAGATCACCTGCAATATCTGACAGGGAAAGCAAGTAAGAATCGTGCAGCCAGGGAATACGTAGAGAAGCTGAAAGAACTGCAGAGCAAGATGAATGAATTGGCAATACTGCACGAGAAAGAAGTTCTCAAGCATATGAAGTTCGTGGAGCTGGAGGACGATCCGCCTGTTGCCATTAAAATTAACGACTTTTCCAAAGTTAAAGTATAGAATGGGAATCAATTTGACGACGACTTTAGGCTTTTTGACTTTGACAATGCACAGTTAGTAATCTGAGTCTTACCTTACTTACTTACTTACTTACTTACTTACTTACTTACTTACTTACTTACTTACTTACTTACTTACTTACTTACTTACTTACTTATTTACTTACTTACTTACTTACTTACTTACTTACTTACTTACTTACTTACTTACTTACTTACTTACTTACTTACTTACTTACTTACTTACTTACTTACTTACTTACTTACTTACTTACTTACTTACTTACTTACTTACTTACTTACTTACTTACTTACTTACTTACTTACTTACTTACTTACTTACTTACTTACTTACTTACTTACTTACTTACTTACTTACTTACTTACTTACTTACTTACTTACTTATTTACTTACTTACTTACTTACTAACTAAACATAATACCTACCTCCACATACAGTTTTCTGTGGTTCTTTCCTGTATGTAACTCCAGGCAAATGCCGGGGTAGGACCTAAATATTTAAACCACAGATGCTCCCCTCCCTACACCACGTAGCTAAATTCCTAATCTTAAATTCATATTTTAAGATTAGATGCCCAAGATTTTAGTATCCCTTACTCAAGACCTTGGCATAACAAAAAATTACAAAAAAATTAGCATAGATAAAAATACGTGTTCGGTGTCATAAATGGCTTGTTCTTCGGTTTAGAACAAAAAAAAGTAATTTATTTAAATATCTTAGAAATTAATATTATACTTTTGATTAATTTTTTCTAGTAAAAATAAAAAAAAAATATTATTTTGTAAAATTTTCAGGTTTGGTTAAATACTTGAAATTTTACAACTTTAAAAAAAAAAAGGTTTATTTTCCTTGAAAAATGTAGTTAATTACCAATCTTTATTTTATTTATAGATTAACTTAAATAAAAAAATAAAAAAAATTCAAGCCTAAAATAATTAAATTATAAAAAAAAATGTGTTAAATGTTTGTAGAAAGGGAGAATGCGGATTTTATTTCTAACTAAAAAAAAAAAAAAAAAAAATTTTTTTTTGTACTCTAATTTGTTTGCTGTCATGTTATTTTAAAAAAAAAGCTTTTTCTTATTTAAATTTTAAATTACAAAATAAATTGCTTTTTATTATTTTTTTCTCTTTTTTTTACTGTTAAAGGCATCGAACAAAAAACTTGCATATTATCCTAACTTAGCAAAATATCAACGTAGATTTGACCGAAGTCATTGATTTCTAATTTATTTTACATTCACAAAAAGTCATTAATTTCAAATTTATTTTACATTCACAAGAAGGTGGATGCGGTCATTGACGTCACAGCTCGCTAGTTTTACGCTCACGTGGACAAGGCGAGCTGTGACGTCATAAACCCGCATCTGACATTTTGTGAATGTAAAATAAATTAGAAATCAATGACTCCGGCCAAATCAACGTTGATATTTAGGTATATTAGGATATTAGACATGGTTTTTGTTCAAAGTTTTCTACATTTTTAACACTAAAAAATACTAAATTTTGCAATATTTGAAAAAATATTTGTTTTAAATAAAATTAAATGTTATTTTAATTATTAAAAAAGTAGTATTCTCCTGTTAGAGTGTGTTCTTAATGTGTTTTAGAATAGAAATAGAAAGAAAAGATTTCAAAAGGTACAGAGCCTTTTCTTTATTTAAATAAAAATTTAAATTCTTACTAATTTGGCTAAAGTAAACTCCTTCAATTTTTTTTCCTATATTGTCAATTATAAACAATCAACTGAAATGCACAAGTAGTAGATTTAAATTTTTTAACCGTCAACTATATTTTCAAATTTACATGCATCAATTGACAATATGAAAATTTAAAAAAAAAAAATACGCTCAAATTTTTTGCTCAAGTAAGTTAAAAAATCATAATCTGGCCATATTTTCACGTACAATAAAATTTTTATTTTTCAATAGTAGACGTTGCAAAAGTAGGTTCAGTGACAGTAGCTCAACAATACTAACAAAGTGCTAGCAGACGACTTTGTGTTCCTGTCTACATTTAACATGCTTTCTTATGGGACAATGAAGCAGCTATAATAGCAGCTAGAGTTACAATTATTTCTCAAAGTTGAAATTTTTACTGTAGCTTACTGAGCCTCAAAGCTTTTGTTTTCCTGGATTTTAATCAATGTGGTTAAAAAACATCCAATTGACCTTAAAATCTAGGAAAACCAAAGCTTTGAGGCTCAGTAAGCTACAGTAAAAATTTCAGCTCTGAAAAATAATTCTAACTCAAGTTATAGTTGCTTCATTGCCTCATAAGAAAGCATGTTAAATGTAGACAGGAACACAAAGTCGTCTGCTAGCACTTTGTTAGTATTGTTGAGCTGGCAGTTTGTTTATTTTATCACTGAATCTACTTTCGTCTTCTTTTGGAGAAAAAAAATTGCAAGGTCATTAAAAATATATAGAAATTATAACAACTTTTTAAAAATTAAAAAAAAATCAAAATGTTAAAATTTATTATTGGAAATTTTATGAAATGTAAAAAAAAAAAAAAAAAAAAAAAAAAAATGCTGTAAATTTCAAAATATAGTCGTCAAATTAGACACAATAAAAATTTAAATTGTTTACAAATGCAAATTTTAACTTTTTCATGTCATAAAATTAGAAATTAAATAAACTAAAGTGAGAAGAGATTACAATAGAAATTCTGGAGTTTGTCACAAAAATAAAAAATCTGAAATTAACAATTCAAGAAAAAAAATTTTTAAATTGTTCGCTGAAAATATTTTTATCTTGAATTTTTGTTTCAGAATAATAAAATTTTAAAAATTTTTTAAATTTTTTTTCTTGATCAAAATTATGAAATACAAAAATAATGGAATGATTTTCAAGTATGGTGTGTGTTTAGTAAATATATAATGTGAAAATTTAATTGTTTTATTTGAATATACCTTTTAGATTTACATTTTTTTTAAATTCTATATAAAAATCCTGATTTAACAATCAATCAATCGATATATCGATCAACCAATCAATCAATAAATCAATCAATCATTATAAAGTAGTCAGATATACGATACACAATAAAAAGTTAAATTGTTCACTCAAGCAAATTTAACATTTCCACTCAATAATAAAATCAAACAATCAATCATGTTGATCTATAAAAAGGCAATAGCACTTTTTTTAATACAAGGTATAGGCTTGCCAATAATTTAAAAAAAAATTTAACCAATATTGTATGCACTTCTTAAATCCATGCTCAATTCTATTTAAATGGTGAAAGTTATAAAAAATAAAATAATAATAAAAAAAAAAAAAAAAAAAAAAAAACGACAATATATAAATACAAAAATGTTCTGATTTTTACATCTCGTTATTATCTTAGTACAACCTTCTTTTTCTTAACATAAATGACCACTAATTGCAATTAGATGTTAAAAAAAACATGCTATTGAACTACATGATTTTATACAAAATGGTATATTGATCTAATATAAACCAAGATATGTAAAAATTACTGGCATTCAGCTAATCAATAATCACAATACAAAGTATTCAACGTAGCTTATCAGTTTAGCGCGTGGGGAAACCTAAAGGTGCGTCCCTTAACTTAAAATCACGCTTATAAGCAAAAACGTTTTATTTTATTATTATTATTATTTTTTTTTTGTAATTTTTGGGAAAACTATTGCACTGATTCTGGAGATATTTAAACCAGAAACACTTCAAACCCTAGACAAAATTTTACGAGATCTAAGACAGAAATTTATCAAGAAATTTGATTTTTAAACACTGATTTTCCTAATGAATTACGCGAAATTTATATTAAGGGTGAAAATTACAAGAAGCTACAATACGTTATGATATTTGAATACGTTATGATACTTGAATATGGTATGATACTTGAATATGGTATGATACTTGAATATGGTATGATACTTGAATATGGTATGATACTTGAATATGGCATGATACTTGAAAATGGCATGATACTTGAATATGGTATGATACTTGAATATGGTATGATACTTGAATATGGCATGATACTTGAATATGGCATGATACTTGAATATGGTATGATACTTGAATATGGCATGATACTTGAATATGGTATGATACTTGAAAAGCAAAGCACGATCAATATTTGGGGATACTGGCCATTAATTTATCATCATACTTTTATTCAAGAGCAAATATTTAAATTTATGATAAAACCACTTAAAATTATACTAACAATTATTTAATTAACTTTTATATTCGCTAATTATGCTTGCTAATAGAGCAATGAGATAATGTATTAAATAGTTTTATTTAATAAATGAGTTTTGTAAGTTACGTGATCACCTG
>OX439133.1:39846333-39953833 GCA_949318235.1 Ecdyonurus torrentis
AACAAATTACCAAGAAAACATTTCTGTGTAAAAATTTAAAAACTGTCAAATCAGTTAAACGTATTGTTAAAAAACAGCAAACACAACTGCCCGATAATTGCGGCAAGCATGCCGACTACTAGTACCACATAATAACATTAATAATTAATATCAAAAAACTAAATAATTCAACAATTTTAGAAAATCCTAAAAAAAAAAAAAAAAAAAAAAAAAGGAATCACATCTTCAAAATACTTGCGGTATAAAATATTTAAACAAGAATTATTTTAAAAGGTTAGTAACCCTAAAATTCAAAATTTGCCCGCAATTTTAATTGTTCTGTCATATTTAAATGCTATGCATTTTGAGCTATGATAAAAATTTGAGGAAATAAAATCTTGGATAAGAAAGAAAACAAATGAGATCAACTTTATTTAAACGTAGAGTGTTATACCTTGTAACCGCACCTTGTACCTTGTACCTTGTGACCACAAAAAAAAAAAAAAAAAAAAAAAAAACAATTGCATAATTTTTATAACCTGAGTTTAGAAATTCTAAAGTAAAAAACCCTGAAATCAAAGCGATAATAATAAAATGAATGAATGAACAAATGAACGAATGAACGAATGAACGAATGAACGAATGAACGAATGAACGAATGAATGAATGAATGAATGAATGAATGAATGAATGAATGAATGAATGAATGAATGAATGAATGAATGAATGAATGAATGAATGAATGAATGAATGAATGAATGAATGAATGAATGAATGAATGAATGAATGAATGAATGAATGAATGAATGAATGAATGAATGAATGAATGAATGAATGAATGAATGAATGAATGAATGAATGAATGAATGAATGAATGAATGAATGAACAAATGAACAAATGAATGAATGAATGAACAAATGAATGAACAAATGAACAAATTTATATAATGAAAACAAACAAGTAGATAAAAATTTATGTTTCTTGATAAATCGCTTCTCACAATTCATTAAGGCCATACAGAATCTACTTTAAAAAATAACAAAAATTGAAACCTGCACTTTACTAGGTTGGGAAATCTACACGAATGCATACAATATAGCGTAATTGGTCTTAAATTAAAGGCAATACAATATTATTTTACAGGAATGTGTTAAAACAATGTATTGCAAAATTTGACTCCGTGGCAAGGAGAAACGTTTTGCAAAGTCGCAATTTTTACTACAGTGTTAAGAGAGCTCGTTTTTAGCAGGCGATATCTCTATTAATATTAAAGATAAATCCATAGTGTAAGCGAGGAAAATTATCCTCATATCTTCCTATTTATGAATATCAAAGAAAAAAAAATTTAAAATAAAAATTACAGGCGTAATTCAATTAGCTGTAAAAATGTAGCCAAAAACCAACGGCTTAACTTATATGAGTGAAAATGATAATAGAAGCGTAGAAGCGGTAATGAAGAATGTAAAAGACTTTTATTTTGAAAAAGTTGAATTAGAAACCAATTTACAATTTTAAAAAAATTACGCATGTCAAAGTTAGGTAATCATACTATAGATACTCCCCTTACGCCTTGACTCTTCATTTCCCCTCACTTCCAAGCTTGATGCATTTCCCTTTCCGACCGCATGCAAATGTTTTTCTACCTAGTAAAGGAGAAAAAAAAAGTTTTTCTGTCTATACTGCCTATTCTCACTTCAATCACTTGAAATATTACAAAATATACGTTTATGTTATAATAATTTGCATTTCCTATCACTTTTTTTTTGTATGGTTTATAATAATACAAGTAATTTTTCCTATACTTTTCAATTTTTATAAGCTATTGAATTATTAAAAATGTCATAATTTTTTTCATTACTATACTTGATCACAATACAATATAAATATTCTTATATTGGTTTATTTTTCCCGATATTTATTAATCTTGCTATTTCTTTCAATAAAACAGTAAAAAAAATACTGTTTTGAATTATTTTAGGTCATTATCTGTACCAATTATCTGTATTTTTTACATTTTTAAACTTTTAATTTGAAAATAAATTTAAAGGAAAAAAAAAACATTTCTTGATGAATTGCACAATATAATCCATAACTGTGTATATTAATTCATATTTTGCATAAATTGTTTTAAAAAATCTGAGCGAATTACGGTTATTCAAAAAAAAAAAAAAAATACATAGATTCCAAAATAGACACGGTACACTATGTTATTTCGAGTCAATAGTTTAAGTTTTGATTAATTTTTGTAATAGCGGTGGTTGTCATGATGTTTTCATTTCCATGCATGTCACTTGCACGCGTCTCAGGTACATCACATCAATGTGATATAAAAAAAAAAAAGAGTTTTCTAGTTTCAAAAACAGCTTCTTCCATTTTCAACAAAGGTAAAATCTTACCTGATAGTGATATGAAACTCACCTCTATTAAAAATGGAAGAAGCGGATCTTTGGTCACCATCGCAACATTTTTGTGCGATACGCTCAGTTCGATGCTTTCTCGTCAGCCACTATTACTTTGCTTCAATAACATTGAAGCTCCACGTCGTGTAACGCAGACACATATAAATATAAAATATATAAATATAAAAATATAAAAAAAAAAATTTGAAAAAGAACTATTGAAGTCTAGCTTGATGTTTAAATAATATACGTACATAAAGAAATTTAAAACAATTCTTGCATCCAATTGAAGCAAATTGCGTTTATATTACTATATTTATGCAAACAATTAATATGTGAGCTTTGTTTTCGTTCTCTAAATAGAAGTTTTTCTTAAATATTGTTACTACAAATATTTAATTTCATATAATATGGTGAATTACCATTTATAAATAAGAAAAAATCTAAAAAAAATTATGTTTAATTATAATTAATTCCACTGCAATCTATGTGAAAACGTTTAAAATAAAGCTTTGTAGTATAGTGAAGAACAAAAAACAAATTATTTCATTATTATAATTTAGTTCCTTTCAACTTAAAAATAAATTCTATCTTAATAAATTTCATGTAAATTAAAAGGAAAGAAATTACATACGAAATGGTTACTGACATTTAATTACAACCCCCCTGCCCCCCCCCAAAAAAAAAGGAAATATAAAAAGTAATTAACAAATTCAAACAATGAAAAAAAATTACTAATTGTATTGTGGTTTAATCATTAAACGAAGGTTTATGACATTGTTAATAATTTAATATTTTATACAAATTATAAAGTATATAGGAAAAATTATTTGTATTATTATGAACCATAAAAAAAAAAAGTGATAGGAAATGCAAGTTATTATAACATAAACGTATATTTTGTAATATTTCAAGTGATTGAAGTGAGAATAGGCAGTATAGACAGAAAAACTTTTTTTTTTCTCCTTTACTAGGTAGAAAAACATTTGCATGCGGTCGGAAAGGGAAATGCATCAAGCTTGGAAGTGAGGGGAAATGAAGAGTCAAGGCGTAAGGGGAGTATCTATAGTATGATTACCTAACTTTGACATGCGTAATTTTTTTAAAATTGTAAATTGGTTTCTAATTCAACTTTTTCAAAATAAAAGTCTTTTACATTCTTCATTACCGCTTCTACGCTTCTATTATCATTTTCACTCATATAAGTTAAGCCGTTGGTTTTTGGCTACATTTTTACAGCTAATTGAATTACGCCTGTAATTTTTATTTTAAATTTTTTTTTCTTTGATATTCATAAATAGGAAGATATGATGATAATTTTCCTCGCTTACACTATGGATTTATCTTTAATATTAATAGAGATATCGCCTGCTAAAAACGAGCTCTCTTAACACTGTAGTAAAAATTGCGACTTTGCAAAACGTTTCTCCTTGCCACGGAGTCAAATTTTGCAATACATTGTTTTAACACATTCCTGTAAAATAATATTGTATTGCCTTTAATTTAAGACCAATTACGCTATATTGTATGCATTCGTGTAGATTTCCCAACCTAGTAAAGTGCAGGTTTCAATTTTTGTTATTTTTTAAAGTAGATTCTGTATGGCCTTAATGAATTGTGAGAAGCGAAATACTAAAGTATATAGAGATATTTTGCTGTGGTGCAGTTTTGCTCCCGGCCTCCCTGCTGGCTGGCTGGGTGCTGTGTGTATATTTATGTACGTACGCAAAGTGTGCGGCGCTAGCTCGAGTGCAAGTGCGATGCAGAAGTGCAGCAGTACCTTGCTGGCATCTGTGCAACCAATCAATAAAATATTACGTAACTCTCTGCATGCACCGCATTTTATTTCATTTGTCGTACTGGGGGAGAGGGGGAGAGGCAGAGAGAGAGAGAGAGAGAGAGACAGAGAGAGAGAGAGATAGAGAGCATTTTCTGCTCTATTTTCTTGCTTTTCTAATAATCCTACAAGTAAAACTATGTTATACGTAATATATGTAATTATTGCTGTATTATTGTAGAGCACAAATGTTGTTATTTTGTAATAACATAATATGTAATTATGCTTAACATCTCAACTGTTAATACCATGTATTTATAGTATAATTTCTAAGCAAAATGGCATAAATAATGTTGTCATGCATAAAAGCTCCTGCATTTAGTTATTATAATTTATAATTTTATATTTTGGAGGTGAACACAGTACAATAGTTGCCATAATCATAATTATTTAAAACTACAACATAAAAAAGTAGAGAGCGCAGAAATAGGTGTTTCTTTCCCAAAAATAGTGAACTATATAGGTGGGTTTTTTGGGCAAAATAGGTGGTAAAAATAGGTGATTTTTAAGAAATAGTGGATTTAGATTTTATATAAAATCTATTTATTTTATAAAAATAAATATATTTTCATGAAAAACAACAATTTCAACATTTTTCACCTATTTGTCAATTTTTTTCATATTTTTTTCATGATTTGTTGAAAACGTGTACATTTCTAAGAAAATTTAAATAAAAAAATTCAAAAAAAATTTTTGTTTCTTTCAAATTTTTTTTTTAACTTTTTTTCAAATTTCCTTAGAAATGTACACGTTTTCAACAAATCATGAAATAAATGTGAAAATAGTTGACGAATATGTGAAAAAGGTTGAAATTGTTGTTTTTCATGAAATACGTGAAAAAAGGTGATTTTTAGATGGGGTCAAAAGGTCACAATTTAATGGAACAATGGAGATTTGGTTAAATAATTAAAATTGCACCCGAAACGCAAATAGTTGAAAAACTATTTCTGCGCTCTCTAAATATAAGTATATAATAGCTATCATGCAAACTAAATTATTTATTTTTAATTTTAAGACACTTTTTATTTTATTTTTAAAGTGTCATCAATAGTGTATGTCAAAATTTCGCTTAAAATTTTTTTTATTTAGATACATTATTTATTTTTTGAAAATAGATTTGAAAAACGTTGATTTATACAAAACGCATTGAATTTCATCAAATTTTAATCAAAGTTGGAAGTAAATATCGCCTTTCATGCACCATGTTTCATTGTTTGCACCATGTTTCAAAGCGAATTGATAAAAATCTACCTCTGGAGCAAACTGAAATATTATCATTTATAAATTTTGATTTTTATTACCAGAAAAAAATGTCATCAATTGTTTTTACTTTGAACTATCATGGTTAAGAAAATAGTTAAAAATATTTTTAAAAGAAATCTGTTGATTATTTATGTAACTAATAATGTTAAAAACCAAATTGTTTCCTTTTTATGTTATTTTCATATAAAAAGTTGCATTGCAATTATAAAAATTCATCATTTTTATTGATAATAAATGAAATATAAAAATAAAATATTTCAAGCCAATACTTTTCTCTGATTCCATTTTATTTATAAAAGAAAAAGATGGAAGATATTATGAGATATTGCATTTAACGTAAACATTTAGCCAAAAATATTAAAATTTAATGTAAAATAATTAAAATAAAAATTATATATAGAAACAGAAAAATGTTTTAAAAATTAACGATTTTGTAACAGTTAAAAAAAATTACGGTTTTTAACGATTTTTTAACGTAAAAATTGAAATCATAATCGTATCACCGAAAGTCCGATTTAAACAAATCAATAAATTATTTTTTCGATTAACAGGTTTTGAAATTTTAACGATTTTCCAAGAACATAGCAATATTAAAACCATAAAAATTGAATACAATAAAATATTATTGCACATAAAATGTTTGTCATAAATTTGCTTTAGAGTTGTTTTATATTTTAGTAGTCAGTGTGACACAGACGAGGCGAGCGGTTGGCAACAAGGAAAACCTCGGTGTCACCATGGCAACCAGACCTACACAAAACTGTTGCTTGCTTGCTTGCTTGCTTTGCTTTGCTTTGCTTGCTTGTGCACCTGTGTGAGTGTGTGTGTGTGTAATATAATAATCTCGGCTCGAGGTGATTTATTGATCTCGCTCGGTGCCATGGTTGCTTAGTTACCAGCCTCCCTAGCTAGCTACGTTGGCGGGACGATTCTAAGTGAATATTTTAAAATAGGGGTCAGTTGGATATATCATTTCGTAACATAAATATTGAGTTTTGCTTATTTTTTTAATGTTTTTTGTTTGTTTTTATAATTTGTATGAACATATTATCATGTAAATGTTATCTTTATGCTAATTAGAAGTAGTAACAAAAAAAAGTACTTGTGGAGGAACCACGTGGCTTTAAAAATATTCGTTTTTCAAGCATGTACGTGTGTGTTATTCCGTTCCAAAACGAAGTTTTTTCTTTCTTTCTTTTTTTTTTACTAAGATTAATAAAAATGATTATAAAAAAACTGAAATAAATTACTCGAAATAAAAGAAAAGTGAAAAAGAAATTTTTGTTTTTTCACAGCACGGAAAGCATAAATTAGTTAATTTATGCTACATTTTTGTCATTATAGAATAAATTATACAGCAAAAATAATTTTGATTTCAGAACATAATATTACTTCTTTATGGTATAGAGTTGTTAAGAAATTTAGCATAGATTTAGCGTAGCATAAATTTAGCGTAGCATAAATTTAGCATAGCATAAATTTAGCATAGCATAAATTTAGCAAAGATTATGCTGTATTGAAGAACTTATGCTAGAAATAAGCTAGCAATTGCTAAAAGTTGCTAAAAAAAAATCTGTCTAAAAACACGTAAAAGTATGTCTAGTATTTCTCATCTAAATATACCCGGAATAGGTGGAGTAGTTTTCTCAAAAATCGCAAAAAAATGTATTTTCCCCCCCATAAGCGTAATGTTAAATTAGGGGAACTTTTTAGCTTCCCCCGCATCTCATTAATACAATAACCTCCACTTATAGTAAAGCAATTAAAATATGTCTAAAAAGAAGTTTGAAATTTAAAAAAAAAAAAAAAAACTTCACTTTTTGAAGTCCCTACGAAAATTTCAACAATAATTTACTCTCCTATCTGATGGCCACAATTTTTGAAATTTTAATCTTAAAAATTTGTTATTGTTGACTTTCAAATGAATGTTAAAAAGTATACAGGAACATTTTTTTTTAATTTTAGAAAAAAAAACTTTCAACTATACAAATGTTTTCATCAGTTTGGTTCAGTTTTTTGTTCTTAATTATTTAGATACGAAATTTAATTACTCAATCAATGTTCTGTATATATTTATATGTTAATTAATTATACTTTATTTAATTTAATTGATAAATTTTAATAAGCAAGAATCTGTTTGAAAATATTTTTTATTTATTTATAGAAAAATTAAAAGCTTTTCATTGTTTCTTAAAATATTTTTTAAAATAGTTTGCGAAAATGCCTGTTTGTTTGTAAATACAGATATTTTATTTTAAAATGAAAATATATAAAATTAAAATAATGAAGTGATTTTGTTTTTAAAAGTGTGTGTTCCCCTGGCGGCAGTGATTTGTAGTGAGGAGGGCAGGGGGCATGCCAGGGGTGTGATGTGACTCGCCGGCACTGGCAGCAGCTGTCTAGTGATACAGACAGCACGCCCCGCCACTGCCGTTCAAACCTTGATAACTGTTTGTGCAGTTCATGTTACAGATGTTCGTGGGAGATCACGCGAGATATATCTTCTTAACTCTGCTCATCTCTTTGCAATACACGACGTACCGCTACTTTAGACTGAGCATCTACGTGGAGCCGTCCATCAAGAGAGTCCTTCTAGCCTGTGGTATTGTCATCTGTCAGAATATCTGGGTGTCGGTGAGTATGTGTGTGTGTTGTGTGAGGGAGGGAGGGAGGGAGGGAGGGAGGGAGGGAGGGAGGGAGGGAGGGAGGGAGGGAGGGAGGGAGGGAGGGAGGGAGGGAGGGAGGGAGGGAGGGAGGGAGGGAGGGAGGGAGGGAGGGAGGGAGGGAGGGAGGGAGGGAGGGAGGGAGGGAGGGAGGGAGGGAGGGAGGGAGGGAGGGAGGGAGGGAGGGAGGGAGGGAGGGAGGGAGGGAGGGAGGGAGGGAGGGAGGGAGGGAGGGAGGGAGGGAGGGAGGGAGGGAGGGAGGGAGGGAGGGAGGGAGGGAGGGAGGGAGGGAGGGAGGGAGGGAGGGAGGGAGGGAGGGAGGGAGGGAGGGAGGGAGGGAGGGAGGGAGGGAGGGAGGGAGGGAGGGAGGGAGGGAGGGAGGGAGGGAGGGAGGGAGGGAAACCACATCTTAACATTTCAATAACAGTTTTGTAATTATATCTAAAATAAGAGAAAATATTTTATTTCAACTTTTCTATTAAGGGGCAAAATATGCAACCTGCACTACAGATGTAACACAATTGTGGCCTAACTTACAGGGGCTTTGACATCATTAATTTATTATATCACCATTCATTCATTCATTCATTCATTCATTCATTCATTCATTCATTCATTCATTCATTCATTCATTCATTCATTCATTCATTCATTCATTCATTCATTCATTCATTCATTCATTCATTCATTCATTCATTCATTCATTCATTCATTCATTCATTCATTCATTCATTCATTCATTCATTCATTCATTCATTCATTCATTCATTCATTCATTCATTCATTCATTCATTCATTCATTCATTCATTCATTCATTCATTCATTCATTCATTCATTCATTCATTCATTCATTCATTCATTCATTCATTCATTCATTCATTCACTCCCTCCCTCATATCATACAGTCAGCCTAAGAAAGCTAAAATTGTTTGCTGATATTTCAGCTGTCGACCAACTTCGTGGTGTTTCACTCGGTGACGATAGACCGCTGGGAGTTCGGCTTGTGTCCGCTGATCGTCGCCATTCTCACCAACTACAACTATATCTCCTTCGACATCTCCTCTTAGAACATCAACGTCACTTCGTCCAGTCAAAACTATTGCAATCTCAATATAAATAGGTCCTATATATGATACAATATTTATGTGAAGAACAATTTCTCTATTACAATTTGAAAATGGATTATTTGACTTAAATGCATGAAGATAAAAGAGCTAAATAGTTACTTATAAATCTTGCAAGGAAAACGATTGAAATATTTTCTTTAACTCATTCACTATACAGTGAAATTCATATATTTTTTTTTTTAAATAAAACTTAAGATTCTGTATATTGTGAACTAAAGTTTAAAAAAAGGTTTTCAATAGCTTTACTAATGAGAAAGAAATGTAAATAATATATTCAATTGATTGATAAAAATACGCTTGAATTTTGTTGAAAAAGAAAAAAAAATTAAAATTCAATTTCAAAATATTTATTCTTGCAAGCAGTAACAAAATTTTTAACATTAAATAAAAAATAAAAAATATATAAATTAATAAATAAAAAAATATTATTTTTAACATTGAATTACGGTAAAAGTTAAAATAATAAAATATATTTTTATTACTAAATATAATATATTAAATTGTTTAATTTTTAGTTAAAAAATGGATTTTGTTGACGTATTTTACGCGCTCGAATACATCCATCTTGTCATTGAGATTATGTCTTTGATTGCGCTTTGTCTGCTCATGTTGTACTTGATGCGTATCTAATGTATACCAATGTTGGGGAGTAATATAAGAAAACAGGGACCGCAACCGCAACCGGTTCTTGGAACCGCCAAGAAACGGTTTTTAGGAACCGTTTCTTAAGAACCTTTTTTTAGAACTGGTTCTCAAGAACCGTTTCTTAAAAACCGCTTTTGAGAACCGGTTCTTAAGAACCGCTTTTAAGAACCGGTTCTCAAGAAACGGTTCCTAAAAACCACTTTTGAGAACCGTTTCTGTTAATAATTCAATGGTAGAATATTTTGGAGACGGAATAAATTCTGTCATTTATTTTCAAATTAATAGGTGAAAAGTACATTACAATCATATCACTCACGATGATTTTTCTTTTTTATAAATAAATAAGTGAGTATTGTAGCTTAATTGTTACCGGGCTGCAGGTAATGAGGAGCCAATCACAATCAAGGACAAAAACAAAAACAGAGAATTTACTTCTTATCTCTCTCTCTCTCTCTACTACCACTATACACGGGACCATCCGTTCATTAATTTTTAAAAGAAAAAACTGTAAGTTAAGTTAGTACGGTATGGACCGACGGCGGCCATTAGACTCAAACTTTTCTCGTCAAAAAAATGTGAAATTTTTCCCAATGATACTTCAGCTTGAGATAATTTCAAATATATAAACATTTTGGCGGGTCACCCTGCAAATTAATATTATATGATTTTTGGAAATTTTAAGCCCATAAGGCCCAATGTTAATTTATGAGAAAATGACCCGTTCTCAAAGTTTTGACCACAGCTGTGCACAACAAAACTCACTGGCAATATGCATTGTATTCGCCTGTTTAACTGATTTTATAAATTAATTTAAAATTGCATAAATAAAAAATATTAATTTTAAAATATTTTTTTTTTTGTATATAGGAAGAAAATAAATATATAAAAAAAAGTTAAAATAAAAGTGTCAATGTTGGTAACAGAGAAGCAAAATATTTATATAATACGGTATGATATGAAGTGGTGCTTAAGTAAGGTGGATGAAATATAGGGTAATTAACTAAGACACGGACTAAATCTATGATCTGATATTTACTAATTGTCCGAGTCAATAAGGAAATTGTGAAGAAAGCTATATATATATAAGTATAAATATATAATATCAATCTTATATATATATAAGTATATTATGTATCAATCTTATATATATATATATATATATATATATATATATATATATATATATATATATATATATATATATATAAGTATAAGTATATTATATATCAATCTTATATATAAGTATGTATAATTATATGTAATATCGAACTGTGCAGGTAAGCTGGCGAAAGAAATAAAAGAAATGTCCAACTCTCGTTGAATAATGGCTTAATGGCTTTTTTTGTTATAATGGCTTTTTGAACAAATTTATTGATTGATTGACTGTTTAATCCATTAATTGATTTAATGATTTCTGAATCAATTGATTGATTGACTGAATGAATGTTCAATTGATTGATTGATTATTTAATTCATTGAATAATTGCTTAATCAATTGATTAATTAATTGGTTAATTGAATGAATAATTGCTTAATCAATTGATTGATTGATAGATTAATTAATTGGTTAATTGAATAAATAATTGCTTAATCGATTGATTGATTATTTAATTAATTAATTGGTTAATTGATTGAATAATTGCTCGATTTGATTGCTCGATTTGATTGATTGATTGATTGATTGATTGATATTTTTATTTGTTTGTTTAGTTACTTATTTGCTCGTGTATCTTCATTTATGTAACTATATATTATTGTTATTTTTTTACAATTACTAATATTATTTTATTTATTTTTATTATTGATTTATTTATTTATTTTTATTATTATTACAATGTCGATAAGATGTAAAATTTTATCAACTTTGATACAAAATATTTACCAATAATTTCATTACATTTCAAATTACAATTCGTTACTTAATATTATAATTGTGTTAAAAACTCGAGAGTATACTTATATTTCTTATATACCGCCACAACGTGCAAAATTTGTAAAAATATAAAATAATTAACAATATATACATGTGAAAATTAAAATTAATATTGTATACTTGATGTATTAATTAAGTGTTGTTCATGTGTGATGACCAGTCATTCATATTTAACATGGTTTATATAATAAGAGTGCTCTATTAATGTAAGAACTACAAATATGTTTATATTTAAAGTTAAAATAATATGATTTAGGCAATTTGCAAAACTTAACAAGCTTTAGAAAATATTGAATTTTAGAAATAATAAAAGGGTAAAAAATTACAATCCTTTATTGAGCTTTTACATTGGATATAACATTTTGTGGATTAATTGTTGAACCTTTTTTCTTTTGTATTTTCTTTTTTCTTTTTTTTTGTGCAAAATATTTTATTTTTATAGAAATAAAATAAAAATAATAAGATGTGTAAGATTTTGTGTAAATTGTCTTAAATTATTATTATTTTGGGCAAAAAGTTTTATTTTTATTTATATATATTTTGCGCAGAATATTTTACTATTGATCAGATTTTGTGGAAAATTTTATACAAATTACGTTTTGTTTTTTGTTTTTTTTTTTGTTTTTTTTTTTTTTGCACACAATATCTTTTAAATTAATAAAAATATTTAATATATTTATAAAATGCATACAAAATTAAGTTAAATTTTTTATGATGAACCAAAATTCTTGTCTTCCTTTTCGAATTATTTAATATTTTTTTACAGTATAAAAATTTAGTTTAAATTTTATGATAAAGAATAAAGTTTTTGCGAGAAGAGGCTACATATATTTGATGTGATAAATATATGTCAATGAACATGCGGACACAATAAAACTATAATTAAATTTGTGGCCCATGCATAAATAAGCCTATATTATCAGTTATAAATAAAAATATAATCAAGAAATATGTGTATGTGTGCGACATTTCAAAAACATGAAAATAAATAAAAAGACAATTTTCCCAATCTCAGTGAAAGTAGATATAAAGTATGTAGGTGAACAAAAAGCTCCTTCAACCCCAATTTTTTTTATAAACAATCAAAAAATTAAATCCATTAAAATCCAGGAAAAAAAAAAAAAAAAAAAAAAGAGCATTGAATAAATCGTATACCTGAAATATCAATGCATATTATTATTATTAATTAATGGAAATCGTAAACTGCGCAAATACATGGAAAACTTTAATTACTGTTCTTAGAATAATTATTGCTATATATATTGTACAGCACAAATGTTGCTATTTTGTAATTAACATGCTAAATATTTATTATGTTATGAAGCAGAATCACTATATTCAATCATAGCAGAAATTATGTTGTTAATTATGCAATGTTGTATTTATTATTATTAAAAAAAAATGGCTGTTTTACAAAAATTAATTCTTAGGTCATAAATTCATAAAAAAAACGCTAAATATTAAGTTGAAAGCATAAATGTGAATGAACTTCCTGTGAAACCCTATATAGCTAAGCCCTGATGTTCAATGTAATATATATATATAATCAATTATTGTCAACATAAAATCAATATTTAATCGATGTTATTAAATGTTGAAAGTAGTCAATATGATAAATTAATGTCGTTATATGTGAATCTGTGTCATGTGTATTTTTTGATGTCTATTATCTTACATACGGAATCTCGAACTAAGGTTATAATATATGAAATAAAATTGGCGTGAGATCTGAAACTGAGGTTTTATTTAACATTCGCCTAGTTAATTATAGGGTATATACATATGTATAATATATATATATATATATATATATATATATATGTTTAAACTTCAAATGATATAGTTTTTCTTCCCTACACATAGTGTAGTTCAGAACTCCACGAGATGGCGATATTTGTATATATATGGATATATATATATATATATATATATATATATATCAGTGGCGTGCGGTGCCTATTTTTAGAATTCAAATGATTATAGCGCCGAATTTTATCAATCGATTTTTTAGACATTTTGGAATTTCATAGTCAGAAAGTCAAAATTATGAAAACTGTTTTTTAATTTTTTTTATTTTGAAGTTAAAGGTCCGAAAGGGCCCCTTAAACAGAAAAATTGAGGTAATTTTTTACTCTTCTGATCACAAAGGACACTGAAAATTAAGAAATCGAATAATTACTGAATTTCAGGATGAAAGAGTTTTAAATTAAGCCCAAAATTACAAAATTGGTCCAGTTTTGTTATGTGGGTCTAATTAGGGACACTTCAAAGTCAAAACATTTTAAAAATGAAACAAAAATTAAAAATTCAGTTAGAAAAACAAAAACTTTACATTTTGTATTTTTTGGAGTACCAATTTCAAAAATCACATTTTGGACTTCCAAAATCTCCTCAATAGGGCCCAAACGGGTCCCATTTTTTTTCAAAAAGCAATATATTGAAATTTTAACTACAGCAATCGATTTGTAAGGGCCAAAAACATAGGAATCAATATAATACACACCAAAATCGGAACATCCCTAGTTTTTTTATTTTTATGATTCATTGGGACTCATGCAATATTGCATGAGTCCCAATGGGCCCAAAAAATAAAAAAACTAGGGATCTTCCGATTTTGGTGTGTATTATATTGATTCCTATGTTTTTGGCCCTTACAAATCGATTGCTGTAGTTAAAATTTCAATATATTGCTTTTTGAAAAAAATGGGACCCGTTTGGGCCCTATTGAGGAGATTTTGGAAGTCCAAAATGTGATTTTTGAAATTGGTACTCCAAAAAATACAACATCTAAAGTTTTTGTTTTTCTAACTGAATTTTTAATTTTTGTTTCATTTTTAAAATGTTTTGACTTTGAAGTGTCCCTAATTAGACCCACATAACAAAACTGGACCAATTTTGTAATTCTGGGCTTAATTTAAAACTCTTTTATCCTGAAATTTAGTTCTTATTCGATTTCTTAATTTTCAGTGTCCTTTGTGATCAGAAGAGTAAAAAATTACTTCAATTTTTCTGTTTAAGGGGCCCTTTGGGACCTTTAACTTAAAAATAAAAAAAATTAAAAAACAGTTTTCATAATTTTGACTTTCTGACTGTGAAATTCCAAAATGTCTAAAAAATCGATTGATAAAATTCGGCGCTATAATCATTTGAATTCTAAAAATAGGCACCGCACGCCACTGATATATATATATATATATATATATATATATATATATATATACAGAGAGAGAGAGAGAGAGAGAGAGAGAAAGACAGAAAGAAAGAAAGAAAGAAAGAAAGAAAGAAAGAAAGAAAGAAAGAAAGAAAGAAAGAAAGAAAGAAAGAAAGAAAGAAAGAAAGAAAGAAAGAAAGAAAGAAAGAAAGAAAGAAAGAAAGAAAGAAAGAAAGAAAGAAAGAAAGAAAGAAAGAAAGAAAGAAAGAAAGAAAGAAGAAGAAAGAAAGAAAGAAAGAAAGAAAGAAAGAAAGAAAGAAAGAAAGAAAAGAAAGAAAGAAAGAAAGAAAGAAAGAAAGAAAGAAAGAAAGAAAGAAAGACCTCTAACACTCAACTAGCCAATATGTTTCTACATTTATCCATCAGTTTTCACTTTTTCTAGTTATTAGTTTGGTATAAGATAAACCCAGTACGATTTGCTTGAATATTTATTTTATTTGTCATATGATAACATTCTCTGCATAGCTTACTTATATTTTACATTATTTGTAACTTTTCTGTTCGATATACCATTATACATTACATGAAGATTAAATTTGGTTTTATAATTGTAAAAATTTAGGGTGGAAAATTTACATAATTGGATACACTTCCTATTGGTACAATTTTAAATTTTATATTTAACAAAACATATATCATTTTTTTTTTTGTTATTTACAATTTTATTTTTTAAAATATAGTAAAACTTTACTAAGGCGTTACGAAAAAATGGCTCACATTTTTTTATACAATCTTGATTTAAGAAAACAAAATGTTTCGAGAGCAAAGTGACATTTTATTTATTGTTATGGAAACAAAAACTGGTTTAAGGATTCAGATATTTTAGGCTTTCATACGTAACGACAATATAACTTTTAAACACGACTTTTTAGTGAATTTTATTTCAAAAATACGTAATAGACATTAAAAAAAAAAAAAAAAAAAAAAAAAAAAAACGATTTAAAGTTTAGTTTAAAAAAATGTGCACGAGATGTTAGCCACAATTACGAGTTGTTCATCACTATCACTATAAACAACAAAGGTAGAAAATCTTGTCCACAGTTTGCCAATACTTCTAGTATTGTGTAATCAACGGTTATGACGTCACTAAACGTTGACAATCTAACGATAAAAACATTAGTGACGTCACAAACGTTAGAATCACAATGGAATAAACGTTAAACTTGGCCGTTGCAAATCTACATTTTTTTCACTCGCTCCCATCGTTTGTGACGTCACTAACGTTTTTATATCAACGTTTAGTGACGTCATAACCGTTGATTCCACAATACTTAAAGCATTGTAAAACTGTGTACAAGCTTTTCAATCATTATTTTTACAGTCATGCTTATAAATATCAATCTTAATAAAAATTTCAAATAAAACTGGGGAAAAAAAGAATCCTACATGAATACACTGCATACATCACTAAAATTTCCACCCTTATGAGATCTATTTTAAATGTCTTATTAGATGATATATTTCTTGAATATTTAATTGCACATTTTCACTTCATTCCTCCGCTATATTGACATTCGCGTTATATTTGAATAATAATTTTATTTTAATATCAATCCAAATTTTATTATAATTAAAAAAATTATTTACATATAATTTAAAATATTTTATAATATCAAATTTTTTTTATGAAATTTCTGTTAAATATTTTCATAAAATAATTTTTTTGTCTACTTTTATTTATAATTTCTTTCCTAGAATTTCTAAATTTTTGAACAACAAATTAATTTATTATAAAATAATTGAGAAAATATTAAATATTAAGTTCAGGTGTTACAAGACGGCTTCTTCAATGTTAGATAATGAGATGAAAATGTTCATAAACTGACATATGATGACCCAAAGCCCCGCAAACTTGTGATCATCCTGCGAGATATGCAACCTGCTACAACATTTTCTATAGTGTATGCGCATGACGTCATATTTATTGCGCTTGGAGGCCATACTGGAGTAGTGAATAACATTGCTCAGCATAGGACAAACTTCATTTAAGCCAAATTTCTTTCGTAAATCGGTTAATTTTTTGTTATTTTTCTCACATACTTGAGATACTAATTCAACATATTTACAACATCATTAATGCTCTCAAAAATATTGTGAAGTATTTTTAAACTGGCAAAATAATTTTTTGTCCTATGCCACCCATGTTATTGAGTTATCCAACATGGTGCCGACTTTAACATGAATGCATACACCCTATAGTAAAGCCGTAACTATGACGTAAAAGATACTGGACAAGTTGCATATCTCGCAGGATGATCACAAGTTTGCGGGGCTACTGAAGGACTTTGGGTCATCATATGTCAGTTTATGAACAGTTTCTGTCATTATCTAACATTGAAGAAGCCGTCTTGTAACCTCTGAACAAGGGGTCAATCTTGTTTTAAAAAATAAAATTTTCAACCAAATCGTGCTCAATTTATTATTAATTTCATGAAGCAAAATTGACCAACACTAATTTTGTCGTAACTTTTAAAGACCTACTGCATTAAGGTCTGAAATTTTGAGTGTCCAGAAAAACAAAATATTGAAACGTTTTGGATCCCGGGACGCTTATGAAATGTAAGCCTATAGCGCTAGAACTCAAAAAGTTACTCTTGGCCCCTTTTGACTAAAAATAAAAATAAATAGCGGATTTTCGTGTAAAAGTTTTTTTAAGACTGGATTGTCCCCCTTGAAAGGTAGTCAATGTTGGTTTTTTAAACAGTGACTATCATGTTAATTAAACCTACCGAATACTAGATCATAAAATTTTAATTATTAGCACGCTGAGAGCAAAAGCCGTGACCTACAAGTTGCTCTCACGCTAGCTTGATGTTTAGTGACTTAGAACCTACGTCACAGCTACAAGTTGCTGTCACGCTAGCTTGGCGCCAGCTGGAGTTATTTTTATTTTAATCTGTCCATATGATTATCGATCTGTAGACGAAAAAACATTTTAAATATACGTAAAATACAACGTCAAGTTGCGAGAGCAAAAATTAGAGTAACTTCAGCTCTCACCAAGCTAGTGTGAGAGAAAGATGTAGCTGTCACGTAGGTTCGGGGTGGCTGTATATAAATAATATATATATATATATTATATAAATTCAACATTCGAAATATATATATATATATATATATATATATATATATATATATATATATATATATATATATATATATATATATATATATATATATATATATATATATATATATATATGCTCTGAGCGAGGTAATAATTAAAGTTTGGAGATCGCACTTTCGGGAGGTTTAATAACACAATAATCAATAATTAAAAAAAAAAAAAATAAAAATAAAATTGTTGACCATAACACTTTAAACTTAAAAATATTTTTACGTAATTATAAAGTGGTCGTATGTAACAACATGTCACAAATATAAAAATATCAACAAATACAAATTTGACAATTCTAACAATTGATATGTTTTCTAACATTTAAATAATAATAATAAATAAAAAAAAATATCTATTAAAAATCATTTCATAATTACATTGTGTTTTTATTGTTTAAAAATAAATCAAAATTGATATTATTTTTAAAAAGTTGAGCTAAGATATTTTACAGCGCCTACTTGATAACACAAAATATTTATTACAAATTTCAACACACAGTTTTCAAAATTATTTTGTTTTTGTGTCAGTGATTGTGATTGATTACAAAGAGATTTTTATTGTGATCAAAGTTTGAGAGAAATTATATAATGTCAAAGTTTATCAAAGCTTGTGCTAACAAGAAAATATTAAATAATAATAACAATAAACAGTTATAACTGTAATTTAGCATTATATATCTCTTTCAATTTTCACTGCATGTACGTACAGTAATTATTTACACTGCATGTATGTACATACAGTAATTATTTATGGCAATTTTTTGTTATTTATTTCGTAAACTGTTTCCTCAATTCCATTAGGTCATCTGATCTGCATTTTTTCGTGGATTGGAGGAAAAAAAAAAAAAAAAAAAAAAAAAAAAAAAAAAAAAAGAAGAAGATTTTGAACACCATTACTAGAAACAAAAATCCTATCCTAGCTTAAAAAATTACGTCAAAATGAAATATACTTTTTCCTTTCCTTTCCGTTTTTTTTTTTTTTTTTTTTTTTTTTTTTTTTTTTTTTTTTGCTCTAATAAAAACCACAAAAAGTAATTCTCACAACATACCATATGTTGTGAGAATTACTTTTCGTGGTTTTTATTATAGCAAAAGGAAAAAAAAAAAAAAAAAAAAAAAAAAGAAAACGAAAAAGTTGACCAACACATTAACATTAATAAAAACAAAAACAGCTCAAAGTTACGTAAACTCAAATTGTTACGATATTTTACTTAATTTTTGTTAATATATATTTATGACATAGCGTACTATTAACGTTTCATTAATATTTATAAATGCATAACAAAGAAAGGCAAATAATATTACTGCTATGCTAATCATAAACTCTGATTCCTGCTACTAAAAAGACGATCAACTTTGGTTAATCAAATGGAGTGCGGTGCCAGAACAAAACTTGTTACTTCAAGTATTAAGGCGCCAAATAATGTTACTGTTTTGAACCCTAGATTTTGTTATTAGCACGAGTGTACTGTACAACATATTACAATGAAGTGCGGTGCCAGAACAAAACTTGTTACTTCAAGTATTAAGGCGCCAAATAATGTTACTGTTTTGAACCCTAGATTTTGTTATTAGCACGAGTGTACTGTACAACATATTACAATGAAGTGCGGTGCCAGAACAAAACTTGTTACTTCAAGTATTAAGGCGCCAAATAATGTTACTGTTTTGAACCCTAGATTTTGTTATTAGCACGAGTGTACTGTACAACATATTACAATGAAGTGCGGTGCCAGAACAAAACTTGTTACTTCAAGTATTAAGGCGCCAAATAATGTTACTGTTTTGAACCCTAGATTTTGTTATTAGCACGAGTGTACTGTTCAACATATTACAATGAAGTGCGGTGCCAGAACAAAACTTGTTACTTCAAGTATTAAGGCGCCAAATAATGTTACTGTTTTGAACCCTAGATTTTGTTATTAGCACGAGTGTACTGTTCAACATATTACAATGAAGTGCGGTGCCAGAACAAAACTTGTTACTTCAAGTATTAAGGCGCCAAATAATGTTACTGTTTTGAACCCTAGATTTTGTTATTAGCACGAGTGTACTGTTCAACATATTACATACAAAATATCACAGCAGGTCAACAAACATAACTCAAAACTAAAGTCGATATTTGACAATCAAACAACAAGCTACAACTTTACAGCAATTTGAGTGTAGTACGTATTTCTATATATTATACAAACATCAGACATTTTTTAATTAAGTATTTTTTTAACGAGTATTATTTTAACAATTTCAAATTTATACACATTTTTTTCTTTTCTATTTTCACAAAAAAAACAATTTAAAAAAACAAAAACAATAATAAATAATAAATAAAAAAGATTTTTTTTTTTACAAAAAGCCTAAATTTAAAAACAGCAACCACATAAGCTACCATATAAGTAATTAACAATATTTATATACCTGTACTACACATAGAATGAGGCTTAATTACTAGTTACATTAGCTGGTAATACTTAAAATGACGCTCCACATTTCTACACATAATTTTGTGGCACGCAACTCGACGTTATTTTGATTGCAATATGCACGACTAGTTCCTGTGAACGTCATATTTATAATTAAGCCACATTCTATGTGCAGGACAGCTGTATATTAAAATGAACAAATGAACACAAAACGGACAAAAATAAATACGCAATAATTATGCTAGCTCAATGCAGCAATATTTTTGCATAACAACAAAAATTATGCTAAGTTTTCATGTCTACATGAATGTATACTTCAAATATAGCACATTCAAAATCTACTTAAAAAAAAAAAAAAAAAGTTTGTAAAAAAGGATTTAAAAAAAGGTCTAAAAAGGTTTTGGTGAGTTTTAGGCAAAATTGGCCAAGATTCAGTTAATCAAAACTTTTAAAGTTCTAGCGCAATATAGTCTTTTGAGCATCCTGGATTCCAAAATTCTGAATTTTTGGATTTTCGGGACACTCAAAATATAAGATGACAGTGCGCTATAACTTGAAAAGTTGTATATTAAACGTAATATTGGTCAAATTTGCCTAAAACCAGCGTAAAACTTAACAGAATTAAAAAAAAAAAATTAAGCAGGTATAATCCTGTAAAAAATGTGGAGTAGTTATTTTATTTTTGCAAAAGATAAACATTTGTGCTCGACAATATACAAAGAATTGATATCAATTAAGTCATTAATAGTTTTGTGTGCATATAAGAAAAAACAAATATCATAACAACTTTAATAATACTAAAAATCTGATTTCATATAATAAAAAAATAAATGTCAAAATCTCTTTCATGCATTCCAATAATGGAAGTTCAATATATTTAATGGAATGTTAATTTTATAATGAAATGTAATTTTATATACTTTAAAGGCCTAGAACACCTTGAACAAAAAAAGTTGCGTAATATCCTAACAAACCTGAAAATCAACGTTGATTTGGCCGGAGTCATTGATTTCTAATTTATTTTACATTCATAAAATGGCACTGCCGGTCACTGACGTCACAGCTCGCCCGGTCTACGTACGCGTCGACCAGGCGAGCTGTGACGTCAGTTGCATTTTGTGAATGTAAAATAAATTACAAATCAATGACTTCGGCAAAATCAACGTTGATATTTAGGTTTGTTAGGATGTTACGCAACTTTTTAGATCAAGGTGTTCTATTTGTTACTTAATGTAATATTAAATGTATGTTACTTACTTTATTAATATTGATGTACTTTATTTACTTGTTACGTATAAAAATTACTACAGTAAAAATATTAATTTATTTAAAAACTTGCATCATTCTATATTTCTATTATGATAAAAACTACAACTATTGTGATATCAAAATTTATGTTTGTAGTTTACCTAATTTTTATTTCATGACAACTTCTTTTTAGATCCTAAGATTGCAAACAACAAAAATGCAATTGAATTAAATTTTTCAATAATTTATTTATTATTATTATTTTTTTTTTTTATTTTTTTTTTGCGAGTAACGAAAGTATTTTTAAAATTAGTCAATAAAAATTGCCCCTAAAAATTGCCCCTATATCTCTTATAATAACGAAATACTAACGAATATTTGACAATTAATATTTTCACGTCAAGGTGAAGCATCTACAATTCACAAATTTCCAAGGAATGAGCGATCTACAATTAATAACTTTGTGGCTACCTGGCGAATATACATATACACCTCTTTTATGTTTTATATTGTGTCTGTTTTATATATACTGTAGCATAGCATAATATATATTTATATATAGCACAGGCTCCAGGTAGCCGCCACTTTGTTAAGTGTAGATCTACAATTAATAACTTTGTGGCTACCTGGCGAATATACATATACACCTCTTTTATGTTTTATATTGTGTCTGTTTTATATATAGCATAGCATAATATATATTTATATATAGCACAGGCTCCAGGTAGCCACCACTTAATTTGTAAAGTGTAGATCTACAATTAACAACTTTGCGGCTACCTGGCGAATATACATATACACCTCTTTTATGTTTTATATTGTGTCTGTTTTATATATAGCATAGCATAATATATATATTTATATATAGCACAGGCTCCAGGTAGCCACCACTTAATTTGTAAAGTGTAGATCTACAATTAACAACTTTGCGGCTACCTGGCGAATATACATATACACCTCTTTTATGTTTTATATTGTGTCTGTTTTATATATAGCATAGCATAATATATATATTTATATATAGCACAGGCTCCAGGTACCCGCCACTTTGTAAAATGTAGATCGCTCATTCTAATTGGAAATTTGTAAAATGTAGAAGATTCATCTTTACGCGGAAATATTGCAGGATAAATTTTCATAATTAAATTAAAAAAAAAAAAAAAAAGAAAAAAGTTAATAATAGTAATTCCAATTAAAAAAAATTAATAATAATAATTCCAATTTGAAAAAAAAAAAAGAAAAAAAAAAACTTAGCAGGATGCATTTTTTGTATAATGTTTGTTATTATTTTGATCTTAGGATCTGATTATTATTAGGGATCAGTTGTGAAATTAGGATTTTTTTATGTTGTTCTAGAGTTCATATTCAAATATTTCAAAATAATATTCTCTCTCTCTCTCTCTCGTATAACAGGTTAATTAATGTTAATTTGAAATAAAATATATGTAACCGCGTACTCCTGACTCCAGCCCACATAAAAGAGATCTTATATTTCACAACTGTGTACAATATTTGTATGTTCAAATTATCTGATATTACGTCACAGTTCACATATGTGGAGTTATGTTTAACCTTGTGATAACTTGTGCTAAATTGTTAAGATTATTCTAATCAGAAATATATGCACTGTATTTGAGGTAAGAAATCTGCTACTGCGGGATGTGATTAAAACATTATAAAGAAAGAAAAATTGAAAAAATTTCAGTTGTATTCAGATGGCTTGTATCTCAAAATATTTAAAAATAAAACTGACAAACTTTATGATGACATTTGAAAGTTAACAGTAACAGCTACCTATGGTAACATTTTCACCATCAGATAAGAGAGAAAATAATTATTGTAATTAACATGGGCTCTTATGGCATTAAACTTAAAAAAAAATCATATTTAAAATCTATAGCCAGCACCAAAGTTGTAAAAAATTTTATGATAACTTATCCTTTAATGTAGCACTGGGTGAAATTTCACATTTTTCTTTCTTAACGAACTTTTAGTAAAATCCTGCAGTATACCTGATTTACTATCTCAAATCCCTTGTCAACTTACCTTTTTATCATTTAGAATACTAGATTGATAATTACCATACCTTATTACCCAGGATATAGACACTACCACGTTGATTTTGTATTTATTTTCTTTTTGACTGTTTTTTCACGTATCTGACGTCACAGTGTACCACTGCCAATCACAGTCACCGCTCTGGTCACGTGATAAATTTAAGCCCCTCCCTAGAGTTCTTTACCCCTATCACGACCCCATCAGTACATTGTGACGTCAGATACGTAATATAACCGCAAAGAGGAAAATAGAAGAAAATAAATGCAAAATCCACATGTTGGTGTCTAATTCATGGATAATAAGGTATGGTAATTATCAATCTAGTATTCTAAATGATAAAAAAGTAACTTGACAAGGGATTTAAAAGCCCAAACCCAGTTCAAATGAACTTTACTGCAATGCAATGTAAAATAAGAAAAATTGGACATACAAATACAGCACACTGTAGCCCGCCAGTAACCCCCATCACATGATATTTAGGTATGAAGTATATAGTAAATATATTTAATATTTCGTCTTAACATTTAGTGAATACATGGTTACTTATATGAATACGTAGTATAATTTTATTGTTAAATTTCGACTCAAAACTTGTACATTCTTTTTACGTAATTTTAAAAGTGAGAATTTGTGTAGGTAATTTTCAAAATGTTAGTCAACGATGGATATTTTTAACCAATGATCATTGTGTTATTAAACCTGCTGAAATCACGATCTCAAAATTTTAATTTTTAACGAGCTGTGAGAGCAAAAGCGACTTAAAACCTACGTCACAGCTACAACTTGCTCTCACGCTAGCTTGGCGCCAGCACATTTTATATATACTGTTAGCCGTACGTCTAAATGGTAAAAAATAAAAATAATAAATCAATCAATTTTCATGAACCGCGCGAGTATTAAATATATACTCGACTCAAAAACCTGAGTTACCTGCCGTTCGACCTTTTACAGCATCGCCCAGCCGCCCCCCTTCTCCTCAAATGTGACAATGGGCGATACTTTAGACATGCCCGATTTAAATCGACTGAGTATTTTTGAGTCGAGTGTACACCTTTCACGGCCGCCGCACGTGGCAAATGTCGTGTGCTGTGAGCATGGCTATAGCACATGGTGAAATAGCATGGCTTATTCACCACTCGCGGCGGCCGTGAAAGTGATTATTTACCACTCGCGCGGTTCATGAAAATTGCTTTTTTTTTTTTTTTTTTATTTACCATATAGACGCGCAAAAATACATAAAATATGACGTGAAGTAGCGAGAACAAAAATAAGAGTAACTTCAGCTCTCGCCAAGCTAGCGAGAGAGCAAGTTGTAGCTGTGACGTACGTTTGGGGTGTCAGCGTTGTAATAATTACAATTTTGTGATCGCGTTTTTGTGACGTTTAATAACACGATGAGCAATATTAAAAAATCAATTTTGACTAACACTTTATTTATTTTTAATTTATTAATTTTATTAATTTTTTTATTAACGCAGTTGGGGCATACTTATAAAAACTTGTATATAATATATTTTTAATTAAATGTTTGAGTATTGAGATCATATACAATCCTAATATTTGCAAGTATCGAGATCGTACAATCCTAATATTTGAGTATGTACATTTTATGATAAATCCAGCTCTAATATAAAACAATATTTTTTAACATTTAGCTCGGGGCAAAAAGAGATTCAAAGGATATCAAAAAATTGAGATTCACTCCGTTATATACACTTTTTTAAGCTGCTATGTATTTAAATATTAAATTAAAAAGAGAATAACAAGAAAATTTAGCCATTCCAATTTAGTCCCAACACAAATATTTGTATTTCATTTTCTTTGGAGAATTTATTGGCTTTTTATTTATTTACTTTTTTTCCCCAATTTTTGTCTTTAAATAAGAGATACAGTATTTAAATAATAAGCCATTAGGTGTAATAAATTTGAAGAAAATGCTACACTGGCCTTACCATAGTGAAGAGATATAGTCCCATAGTTTGTCTTGCTAGCACACATATAAAAACATAGCCTGGTCTTACCATAGTGAAGAGATATAGTCCATAGTTTGTCTTGCTAGCACACATATAAAAACATAGCCTGGTCTTACCATAGTGAAGAGATATAGTCCATAGTTTGTCTTGCTAGCACACATATAAAAACTAACGTATTGCAAATATTTCAGCAATAATTTGCCTATGAAAATCACCCTTCATCTCTCTCGTAGTCTATGGATGGACTATATCTCTTCACTATGCTAACACCAGGCTATGCTTTCTCACCAGGCTCGGACTGGCCATAAGAGCAAGTCCGCAATTGAGGACGTGGCCCCCCCCCCCCTGTTTGGAGGCCTCAAAGGCCCAAAAAGGGGCGTAACTAGGGTGTTACGCCCCCTTTGTGGCTCCTAAAGAGGGTGTTACACCCCTTTTGCAGACGAGGTCCCTTGATTGCCAGTCCGACCCTGTTTCTCACAGCATTTTATTACAAACTAATCATACTTTGATGCCTCTGCATCAAAAGTGAGCATCTGCACTGTCCAGATTTCCAACAAAACGACTATCTACACTTTCCAAGCAGTGACTATCGGCCATAAGCTTAACATTGCAGATGCTCAGCGGCGGAAAATGTAGATAGTCGTTTTGTTGGAAATCTGGAAAGTGTAGATGCTCACTTTTGACTAAGGCCTTGACTTATGGCTTCTTATTATACACAAAATATACATCACAAATTATACACAAAATCTCTACGCCTGCTGCGTGGCTATATTGGCATCAGGCTTAATGTCCATTATAATAACAACATCGTACGGAGAACAATCTTCAAGTCTGAAGATAGAACAAACCCAACCAAAGAACCCTTTCTCCAGGTCTTGAACCTCACTTCTCCACCGGACTATATCTAACGACACTTGTATGCAGCCTGCGTACACACCCAGGCACAGCGAGATAATAACAATCAAGAACGGGTACGTTAATATTAAGAACGGAGGAAAAATAACTTTAGAACAAAATATTTTGGAGTTGCCATTACTAAAGTAGGTGAAAATGTTATACCAGGTCAGAGTGCCGATATAGAAGTTGTAAAACAAGGCGATGATGCTGACAAATGGTAAACATAGGATGCTAAATAGTAAGATATGAATACCACAGCACGTGGGTTGTGTGTTCTTATCTGTGATTGCAGCTTCTATCACTTCTAGTTCTTCTCTGGACATGTTAAGTCTGACGTCCACACTCTGTCCAGCCTTGCGTCCACGCTTGATTGTGCCGCTCAGGGTCAAGCAGTCGCCACTTTCCAGGCGAGCGTCGGAGTCCAGGGAGCTGGGAGTTCCAGTTCTCACGACGAGGGGGTCGTCCGAGCCTTCTGTGCAGATGTTCACCTTTTTCTGTGGACATCATGTAAATATTAGCTTTTACTGTGGACATAATGTAAATATTAGCTTTTACTGTGGACATCATGTAAATATTAGCTTTTACTGTGGACATCATGTAAATATTAGCTTTTACTGTGTACATAATGTAAATATTAGCTTTTACTGTGGACATAATGTAAATATTAGCTTTTACTGTGGACATCATGTAAATATTAGCTTTTACTGTGGACATAATGTAAATATTAGCTTTTACTGTGGACATCATGTAAATATTAGCTTTTACTGTGGACATAATGTAAATATTAGCTTTTACTGTGGACATCATGTAAATATTAGCTTTTACTGTGGACATCATGTAAATATTAGCTTTTACTGTGTACATAATGTAAATATTAGCTTTTACTGTGGACATAATGTAAATATTAGCTTTTACTGTGGACATAATGTAAATATTAGCTTTTACTGTGGACATCATGTAAATATTAGCTTTTACTGTGGACATCATGTAAATATTAGCTTTTTCTGTGGACATCATGTAAATATTAGCTTTTACTGTGGACATAATGTAAATATTAGCTTTTACTGTGGACATAATGTAAATATTAGCTTTTACTGTGGACATCATGTAAATATTAGCTTTTTCTGTGGACATAATGTAAATATTAGCTTTTTCTGTGGACATAATGTAAATATTAGCTTTTTCTGTGGACATCATGTAAATATTAGCTTTTTCTGTGGACATAATGTAAATATTAGCTTTTACTGTGGACATAATGTAAATATTAGCTTTTACTGTGGACATAATGTAAATATTAGCTTTTACTGTGGACATCATGTAAATATTAGCTTTTTCTGTGGACATAATGTAAATATTAGCTTTTTCTGTGGACATAATGTAAATATTAGCTTTTTCTGTGGACATCATGTAAATATTAGCTTTTTCTGTGGACATAATGTAAATATTAGCTTTTACTGTGGACATCATGTAAATATTAGCTTTTACTGTGGACATAATGTAAATATTAGCTTTTACTGTGGACATAATGTAAATATTAGCTTTTACTGTGGACATAATGTAAATATTAGCTTTTTCTGTGGACATCATGTAAATATTAGCTTTTACTGTGGACATCATGTAAATATTTGCTTTTTCTGTGGACATAATGTAAATATTAGCTTTTACTGTGGACATAATGTAAATATTAGCTTTTACTGTGGACATCATGTAAATATTAGCTTTTTCTGTGGACATAATGTAAATATTAGCTTTTTCTGTGGACATAATGTAAATATTAGCTTTTTCTGTGGACATAATGTAAATATTAGCTTTTACTGTGGACATCATGTAAATGTTAGCTTTTACTGTGGACATAATGTAAATATTAGCTTTTACTGTGGACATAATGTAAATATTTGCTTTTTCTGTGGACATCATGTAAATATTAGCTTTTACTGTGGACATAATGTAAATATTAGCTTTTACTGTGGACATAATGTAAATATTAGCTTTTACTGTGGACATAATGTAAATATTAGCTTTTTCTGTGGACATAATGTAAATATTAGCTTTTTCTGTGGACATAATGTAAATATTAGCTTTTACTGTGGACATAATGTAAATATTAGCTTTTACTGTGGACATCATGTAAATATTAGCTTTTACTGTGGACATAATGTAAATATTAGCTTTTACTTGGGATTTAGGGACATTGGCATGTTTTGTTAACTTTAATACAATGTACAAACATGTGATGTTGCCAGCTAAAACTACTTTTACTAATACTGGTTCACAAGGTTTGATTGAGGTCTTGTTGTCACCTCAGCGCAAGTGTTATCTTTCTTTAAATAAATAGCAAACATTGTGTTACAAATTAAAAAAAAAAAAAAAGGAAAATGTGTTAAAAAGTAGTAGACAAATATAGAAAGATTACAGTACATTGTATTTATTGTATTTAGGAAAAGGAAAGGTACCATCGCGGTAAGGACAAACATGTGACGTTAAGTTAAAATTTGATAGGGAGAAACCAAATGAGAGTTGGCGCCAGGCAGCAGCGTCAACTGAAAATACCAAATGGCGATAGTGGATTAAAAAATATATATATCATGCCATATATTGTCTCAAGCCGTTATGCACGGCCCTATGCACGCTAATTTAATCCACTATCGCCATTTGGTATTTTCAGTTGACGCTGCTGCCTGGCGCCAACTCTCATTTGGTTTCTCCCTATCAAATTTTAACTTAACGTCACATGTTTGTCCATACCGCGATGGACCTTTCCTTTTCCTAAATACAATAAATACAATGTACAGTTTCGATCAAATGAATAGTTACCATTTAAACTCGATGTTTTTTACCGCGTTAAATTTCGTTAAATTTTGCAACCTTGTTTATGATTATTCATTGAACTCTATATATTCTCTATCACATCTATATTCATTCATTTCATTGAGTCTATATAATAGTTGACAAAGACACCACAAGAAGTCACCTGTGATGCACTCGGGTAGACAATCTGGCGGGTAAGTATTTTGCTTGCTTGCTTGCTCATTCTCTCTCTCTCTCTCTCTCTCTCTCTCTCTCTCTCTCTCTCTCTCTCTTGTGAGAAATGCTTTCAAGTATTTGTTTGATAACAAGTTTCGAACTATTTTCTTACCAAATTGCTGTCATTACAAATCATATTGATATAAATGATAAAAAATATATATCTTAATTTTAATCTCTTAATCGGGCAAATCGGTAAGTCAGCAGTTATTTTGAAACATAAAAAAAACATTAAATGCATTTCTTAGAAGAGAGAGAGAGAGAGAGAGAGAGAGAGAGAGAGAGAGAGAGAGAGAGAGAGAGAGAGAGAGAGAGAGAGAGAGAGAGAGAGAGAGAGAGAGAGAGAGAGAGAGAGAGAATGAGCAAGCAAGCAAGCAAAATATTTACCCGCCAGATTGTCTACCCGAGTGCATCACAGGTGACTTCTTGTGGTGTCTTTGTCAACTATTATATAGACTCAATGAAATGAATGAATATAGATGTGATATAGAATATAGAGTTCAATGAATAATCATAAACAAGGTTGCAAAATTGAACAAAATTTAACGCGGTAAAAAACATCGAGTTTAAATGGTAACTATTCATTTGATCGAAACTGTACTGTAATCTTTCTATATTTGTCTACTACTTTTTAACAAATTTTCTTTTTATTTAATTTAAATTACAATTTTTGTATTTATTTAAAGAAAGATAAGGTGACAACAAGACCTCAATCAAACCTTGTGAACCAGTATGTATTAGTAAAATAGTAGTTTTAGCTGGCAATCACGGCACTAATGTATACAGGGAGTCAGAGGACATGTAAGGGACATTGATGGGTTTAACCCACGTATGTATATAGGGTGTATGCTGATGACGTCTGCATATTTATTGTACTTGGAGGCCATACTGGAGTAATGAATAACATTGCTCAGCATAGGACAAACTTTGTTTAAGACAATTTTCTTTAGGAAATTGGTTAATTTTTTGTTCATGTTATTTTTCTCACATACTTGAGATAATAATTCAACATATTTATAACATCAATGCTCTCAAAAATATTGCATAATGTTTTTAAACTGGCAAAATGAGTTCTTGTCCTATGCCTATTGTCCTATGTTATTGAGTTATCCAACATGGTGTCGACTTTAACATGAATGCACTGGTCTATATACTAAGGGCATAGATTGCTATGCTCCCGCTATAGGCAGCAGTGAACACAAAGTTGGTTCTTCAATAGGTGGCAGAATTGTGGGAACTGTAGGGTAGTCTGGCAGCCAGATTGGTGACATGCAAGGGGTGATTGGCTGAAGGGTAGCTCAGGGTGAACAAGGGGAGGCAAAGACGTTGCCAGATTGAAGATACTGACAGTCTTAATTTTGTTAAAGGCGTAGAACACCTGGAACAAAAAAGTTGCGTAACATCCTAACATACCTGAAAATCAAAGTTGATTTGGCCGGAGTCATTGATTTCTAATTTATTTTACATTCACAAAATACCACACAAAATAAGGTCATAGTTCGCTTGTTTTACTTGCGCGTTGACCAGGCGATCTGTGACATCAGTGACCATCAGTGGCATTTTGTGAATGGAAAATAAATTAGAAATCAATGACTCCAGTCAAATTAACGTTGATTTTTAGGTCTGTTAGGATATTACCGTAGCGTTGTGTAACTTTAGACCAGGGGTGTAACTTTATACCATTTTTTAAATTGCGTTAACTCTGAAACTTTTTCAGTTTGAATGATAATACCAAATATGCTGGAAAGCTTATAATTGAGCTTTTAGAAATTTGGGTATAATTATTCTAACTAAAAAAGTTTCAGAGTTATAGAGCAATTTAAAAAGTGATATAAAGTTATACCCCTGGTCTAAAGTTACACCGCGCTACTCATGTACACAACTTTTTTGTTCAAGGTGTTCTACGTCTTCAAACATCTGGCAACATTGCAATTTACTTCCAACTGACTAAAGTTTTCTTCAATCAGCAAGAACAAGCCTGTATCTCCCCCTGGTTTAACTACTACATACTACTACTATATAAAATTTACATGGGACCAGTTGGTGTCGCTATCTTGTATGTAGTATCTTGCAGCAAGAACAAGCCTGTATCTCCCCCTGATTTAACTACTACTATATAAAATTGTATTATTATTACAGTATTGTTTTTTTTACATGACAGATAATCTGTATTATACAAATCAATGCTGTGATGGGTGTCGAAATGAACAAACTACACTTTACAAATTTTGTTCCAAATGCACGTTCTACACTTTACAAATTCCAAGTTCCCTCATCCAGTTCTCATGTTAAAATGCGTAGAAGCGCCAAACGTAGATTGTTCATTTTGAGGTAAATGTGTAAAGTGTAGTAAGTTCACTTTGACTATTGAAATACAATTATCACAGTGAGATATTACCTTTGTTCTGGGAGCATGTTCAGGACTTGGACTTCTGCTTTGCTCTGTGCTCAGCTGTGAGTCATTACTGGCCAGCATAGAGTCCGGCGTGGCCGCACTTCTGGCTAATTGAGAGTCCGGAGTCTCTGAGGTCAACTTGAGGTCATCATCTGAGGGGGACGTTGCCGGGCTGCGTCCTTGACCCTGGCAACCAAACATACGTCAGAAATATAGAGAAACAGTCCGGGAATTGAGGCAAGAAATCACCTACTGCACCGGGTTCAGATTAAAATTTTGTAATCTGAAATGTTGCCCAGTGGTACATTAGGATATCTTCAAAAATTTAAAAAATTGAGGGTCAGCATGTTACATTTTAAGTTATAATTTTTCAAAGTTTTAGTCCCATAAGAGACCATGTTAATTTCAATAATTTTCTCTCTTATCTGATGGTCACAGGTTTTGAAAATGTTATCATAGGTAGCTGTTACTGTTAACTTTCAAATGTCATCATAAAGTTTGTCAGTTTTATTTTTAGATACTGTATAAGCCATCTGAATACAACACTTAATTTAATTCTTACCAATCAAGACGATTGTTACAAAATAAAATTAATTAATATCTGCAAAAAAAAAAAAAAAAAAAAAAAAAAAAGGTGTCAGTTTTATTCAAAATTACATTGTGAAGCTTAAAAACAGTGCTATACATTTTTTTTGACTTGTTTTAATGCTACAAATTAAAAATAAATGCAAGTTTAACAGTTTTATTACATGGTGGACTGTAGTTTAAATTTAAGCAGTGAAAAACGTTCTTGCAAATGTATAATTTATTATTTTTGCCCGATTAACTTGAAATCCAGGAAAACAAAAGCTTCATGGCTCAGAGAACTACAGTAAAAATTTCAGATAATTGTAAGTCAAGTTATAGCTGCTTCATTGCCCCATAAGAAAGAATGTTAAATGTAGACAGGAACACATACATATATGACGTACAGTATGTCAAAACTACTGTACAAGTTTTACAAAGAAAAGCGAGTTGTTACGACAGTCAAAGGGCGAATTATACGGACCTTCTATCATACATCTTGGACAAACCTAGTTTTTGACTATTTTCTTAGAAAATGAGCTATTTTTTGGTAATTATAATTATAATTATATAATATATATTATATTTCTCACATACTTGAGGTACTAATTCAACCTGTTAACAACATCAATGCTCTCAAAAATATTGCTAAGTGTTTTTAAACTGGCAAAATGTGACATTTTCCTATACTGGCCCATGTTATTTAGTACTCACTTATGACGTCGACTTTAACATCAATGAAAACACCCTATAGAATTAGGTTTTCAAATATGTGAGAAAAATAACAATAACAAAATCACTGATTTCCACAATAAAATAGAAAAACTAGGTTTATCCTATGCTGAGCAATGTTATTCATTGCTCCAATATGGCGTCGAAGCGCATTCAGTATGACGTCATGCGCATACGCACTACTTCTTAAAAATCTCATAAATTATTTGAAATTTCAAGGGAGAGAGTGTAATATATCATGCCACGCCCCCTTGGCAAATAAAACTCAAATTTAGCAAAATAATGACAGTAAAATACAGATAAGTGCATGAAAACAAATAAAATAAACATTTATGAACAACATGAAGTAATAAATAACGATTTAACTGCCAAAATAAGCGTTAAATATGATAAATAAGAAGTTATTTGAAATCATCGAGAATTTTGAAACACCGGTTTTAAAATTTGAAAACAGGCCGTTATTACCTGCACAGACATTATGTAATCCACGTGATTTGAACATCCAGCTCCTTTCTTAGCCGTGGTTCGTCGCTTAGGTGGGAGAAATGAAGGAACTTTGGCGTTTTCTTCCATTTGTTTAGCACTGTGTCGATTTAGGGAGCGGCCATCAAATCGTAAACATTGAAACACGGCTGCCAACAAAATAAACTTATTTAAGTTCTTTTAGGGACAAGTTTATTTTAATACTAATAAGAAATTGCATAATTATAGTTACTTTTGAGCATGTTTTATATTTTATAAAGTATTTTGTGGAAAATATTTAGTATTTTGTGAAAAATAATGCTTTTTTAACTAAGTCTCTAAATTTAGTGATAAAAATATTGGTTGGTTAAAATATTTTTGTGTCAAATTGTTGAGTGGCAAGGTGATATATTTTATATGTTATATTGAGTGGCAATTGTAGAAAAAGTTTTATTATTTTCTCTGATTAAAAAAAATTATTTTTAGCGGGAATATAACTTTTAAAACTTTTTCAAACTTTTCTTCCAGTTTTTAAAATCATATTTAATTAGGATTTAATAGTAAATTAACTTAAAAATACACAAATTTACCTATAATAATATAAAATAATATAATTTGCATGTAAAGAAATGAAGTAACACAGAAAATGAATTCTTGTAGAAAAAATAAAATACTACTTTTCCGTTGTTGTTGTTTTTTGCATCATAATTATTATAGTGTGTATCACAGTAAATTATACAGTAGTCCATCTCCTATAGCGGGAATGTCAGATCGAATGCGCGCCATAATTCCGACTGGGTGAAGTTGTCAGAAGTACACGTAACATTACTTCAAATTACGGCTTCTAGTTCTGTCACCTTCACCCAGTCGGAATTATGGCGCGCATTCGATCTGACATTCCCGCTATAGGAGATGGACTACTGTACCATCTACTGTGAGTGTGTATATTCATTCATGTTAAAGCCAACGCCATGTTAGATTACTCAATAACATGGGTAGCATAGGAAAATAACTTCTTTTTTCTTTTGCCAGTTTGAAACCACTATGCAATATTTTTGAGAGCATTGATGTTGTAAACATGTGAATTAGTATCTCAAGTATGTGAGAAAAATAACATGATGAACAAAAAATTAACAGATTTCCCAAAGAAAATAGCTAATAACGAAATTTGTCCTATGCTGAGCAATGTTATTCATTACTCCAGTATGGCCTCCAAGCGCAATAAATATGACGTCATGTGGATATCCTCCCTACATTAAGACAGCGAGCTCTCATATATAGTAATTAGTAACTACTAATTAATATTTTAAAAGATTATAGACGGTGGGTTTTTAGCTTTCCACCTTATTGTTAGTTTTGCAGAATAAATACAAATGTAAGAAATTTAGTAAATGAATATTCACGTGTTGTCAAAATTTTCAAACCAATTACACATTTTTCTTCTTCCTTTATTATTGTTCTATTTTAAATGAATTATAGGCAACTTTGTATTTACTTTTTACTATAACTTTTAATATTGTTAAGTTTATGATTTAAAAAAAAAATTAGTATTTTTTTCTGTTATTTGAAATTGAAATTTAAATTATTTTATAGAGAAACTACCTGTTAAGTTCATTGCTTACATTTTTTTTCTTGCACATACAAAAAAAAAAAAAAAAAAAAAAAAAAAGCTACAAAAAAATATTATTAGAATTTTAATTCTGCTCTTCAAAAAATGGTTTTGTGTCATACTCGCGCGATCATTGAAATATTTATTGGAAGGGCAGACACATTCTGTCTTGTTCTAATTTAATTAAACCTACCTGCTCGAGCACCGGGGCACCCGGCTTAAAATTAAAATCCTCGGGTGCATGCTCGTTTTTTTTTTTTTTTTTTATTTTTTTTTTTTTAACAGCAATACTTTTTTAGAAAAAAAAAAAAAAACTAAGAGTTAAAATTGTTAGATATATACAAATATTTTTCAGATGTGCAGACCTAACTATTTACCACACAATAAATAACGTTTATACTATAACAAGTTACTGTTTAAACTTTTGTCAACCAAGTTATTGGTTTGTACTGAAGAGTTACATCTATGGAACTGAACGATTTGTTAAATTTATGTTTTCTGTGTGCGTTATTTATTTTAGCACCTACACAAAAAAACGTCTAAAAATCTCCCTCTAAAATTGAAGCTATGAAGGTGCATGACGATGGTAAAATCCCAACAACTTAAAACTTAAATATGAGATAACATTTATTACTTAAAGGCGCAGAACACCTTGAACAAAAAACTTGCCTAATATCCTAACATACCCAAATATCAACATTATTTCGGCCGGAGTCATTGATTTCTAATTTATTTTCCATTTACAAAATATCAGTTGCGGGTTTACTACGTCACAGCTCGCGTGGTCCACGCGCGTGGAAACAAGCGAGCTGTGACGTAGTAAACCCGCAACTGACATTTTGTAAATGGAAAATAAATTAGAAATCAATGACTCCGGCCAAAATAATGTTGATATTTGGGTATGTTAGGATATTAGGCAAGTTTTTTGTTCAAGGTGTTCTGCGCCTACATGACGACATATTTATATATTGATATGTTATTGATTATTGATGATAATGTATGTGATACAATGATACACAATGTAGTAATCTCTGTACATCGATATAGGTGCAGTAATACCAAACATGTTTCATAATTATACAAGATAATGTATAATGTGCGTAATTAAAAACGCAATATTAATCAGGTTATCCCATAAGGTATATATTAATGCATATTATACATTATAACATATGTAACTGAAGTATTAACTTTATATTTACTTGCTAATATTTTTAAATATTAGCTTTAATAATTTTTTTAAATTATTTTAATAAATTTTTTATCTGTTTGGAAAAATTTCCCCATATATACAAAGTCAAAATTAAAATAAAAACACTTAAATAAAAAAATAACGACAAAAGAGAAAAAAAAATTATTTACTTTTTATTAAAAATTATTTTTGAAATGAAAAAAAAAAATGAAAAAAAAAATATAGATAAAAAAATAATTGTTTCAAAAATTAAAATTTACATAAATTACGAGTCACTTTCCTATACTGGCCCATGTTATTTAGCGCTCACTTATGGCGTCGACTTTAACATTAGTGAAACCAGAACCACCCTACGTAAAGTATGTGCGAATTTCTAATTTTTAGTGCATGAAGTAAACTTGCAATTCATTATTATTATTTGTAATAATAAAAAATTAACAGAAATTACATTATCTATATAGGGTGTTAAAGTCGACGCCATGTTGGATCACTCAATAACATGGGTGACATAGGAATTTAAAATAACTCATTTTGCCAGTTTAAAAACACTATGCAATATTTTTGAGAGCATTGATGTTGTAAATATGTTGAATTAGTATCTCAATATGTGAGGAAAATAACATGAACAAAAACTAACAGATTTCCCAAAGAAAATTGCCAACGAATAAGTTAGTCCTATGCTGAGCAATGTTATTCACTACTCCAATATGGCCTCCAAGCGCATTAAATATGACGTCATCCACATACACCCTATACTTTAACATGAATGAAACAGCCCTATTAAGGCGGGAAATCAGCTACTGCGGGATTTGACTAAAAAGTTGTAAAGACAGAAAAATCTGAAATTTTGTACACATTAGGATTAGGTATCTTCCAAAATGTAAAGGCTAAAGGGGGTCACCATGCTAGATTTTTAACTATGATTTTTTAAAGTTTTAGTCCCATAAGAGCCCATGTTAATTTCAATAATTAATTTCTCTCTTATCTGATGGTCACGGGTTCTGAAAATGTTATCACAGGTAGCTGTTACTATTAACTTTCAAGTGCCATCATAAAATTTGGAAGTTTTATTGTTAGATTTTGAGATACAAGCCATCTGAATACAACCCTTAAGATGTACGGTCAAGTGCAGCCAACACACGAGGAAGTGCAAACTATTGAGAACATCTGGCGGCTAAAGATCTGCCAGACTGAAGCCATGACTATGAAGCACGGACAGGTGGCGAGTTATGCGGAAGTGCCAAATATTGAGAACATCTGGCGGCCAAAGATCTGCTAGAGAAGCACGGTCAGGTGCTGTCGAGTTATGCGGAAGTGCCAAATATTTCGACCACGTGACGAAGATAAAGTATTTGATGCACACGAGGGTGCAGAACAAAAACATATATATCTGCTTCGTTGATCACTGACCAGCCTCAATACTTTATTTATTGAGAAAACATTTTTATTTTAATTTATAAATACTTTTACACAACAACTTAACTTTACCATCTTTGCTATACAGCGAGATATATGGCGGGGGGGGGGCACTATGATAGAAGATATACAGAGATATGGCTTATATATGGCGGGGGGGGGGGGCACTATATACAGAGATATATGGCTTATATATGGGGAGGGGGGGGGCATTATGATAGAAGCGAATTGTTAGGAACGAAATTTGATCGGCTATGTTAAATTCCCTATCTCGAGGTATATAGGTACACGCAGGTAGCTAGCCTTGCTTGCTCGCACCTAGTTATAATTAAGCGCATTAAATATGACGTCATCCACATACAACCTATAGCTGTCTCTCTTTTAGAATATGAAATTAAATATATGCCCAAAATTTTTATAGTCTCCCGCCTCGGTCATTATTCAATTAATCACAATTCCGATTAATTTTTATATATATAAAACATAAAACTAGACTTTGACTTTACATAGGCAGGACATATGGTCGATATTAATATACATTCATACGACAGTATATATTCAACTCAAAAAGCCTCAGTCGATTTAAATCGGGCATGCTTAAAGTATCGCCCATTGTCACATTTGAGGAGAAGGGGGGCCGGCTGGACGATACCGTAAAAAAGGTCGAACGGCAGGTAACTCTCAGTTTTTATGAATTGAATATAGATGTTACTATGATATATATATATATATACATACCCTAGTGAGCCTGCAGATAGAGGTGAACAAACATTGTGTTGAGAGGCCAAAGTGTGAGAGATAAGCGAGGGAGCAGATATTTATCATTGACTACTGAAGTACACAATGTCTATCATTAGAGTCAGTCAGTCAGTCAGTGAGAGTGAGGAGCACAATATGTAACTGAACTGTCTTATAAGTGAGATATTTAATTGATTTGGTGGCATACAGGTAAGTCACTTCAGTTGTCTTATTTTTTTAGTTAAATATATAGGCCGGGGAAATTAGATTATTATTATTAAATAAACTGGGAATATAAGAAAATTAAAGTTTTTATTCATTTTTTTTTTGTTATTTATTTGTAGTACAAAAAATAAGTTATACATTTGTGTTATTATAAGTTAACTTAATAGGTCGGTGGAATTGGATCAAAGTTTTTTTTTTTTTTTTTTTTTTTTTTTTTTTTTACTTGGCTGCAAATGTTATTATTTATTATTTAAATATTACAATATTAAAATTGAGCTAGAAAAAAAACAAAAAAATATTTTGCTTTATATTCATTATTATTATTATTTTATTATATTTTTGTTGTTGTACAAAAATACATGACGTAAAAGAGTTATAAAAAAATACACACACTCAAAATGTCATCACAATCATTTTTGTAAGAGAGCTATCAACATTTTTTGTTAATTAAGTTGTCTCTCTCTCTCTCTCTCTCTCTCTCTCTCTCTCTCTCTCTCTCTCTCTCTCTCTCTCTCTCTCTCTCTCTCTCTCTCTCTCTCTCTCTCTAAGGTTACGTGGATATTGGCGATACAAATCGTTCTTTGTCAATTGACTTATCATAGCAATAATAAAATAGCAATAATAATACAATAACAATAATAATAACAATAATAGCATTTTTTTCAAAATTACAGTAAAATTGTTTATATAAAGGATAATCAAATAAATTTTTATTAAAAAAATTAATGTAACCCCCGTAAGCTGCGACGCTAACTAACTAGTTAAACCGTAGTTAAGTTGTTATTTTGATTGTTGCAACAATTAAAAAAAGATAACTAAGGTTTAACTAGAGGTTGCAGCTTACAGCCCTCAATCAGAATACCCGCGATATTCTTGATCCTAATTAATACTAATTATAAAACTCTAGAAATCTAGTAAAACTAACAGACGATAAACAAATTAAAAATTTAATTGTAACTTTTTTAATTTACATATTCTTTTAATAGAACTTTTGTTTTGAAACGATATAGCAATAATAACAAGCAAAACCCATAGGTATATATAGCCCACATGTTAATGAATAATTAATTAAAATCATTGAGCTCAAGCGTGTTTTTTTTAAAACTTGTATCGGGGTGCATAAGGTAGAGTATATATCCTTAGGGTATACCCTATATATAGGATATAATGTGTATGATTATAAATCAAGCATTACGACCATGTATGGGGAAATTATATTTGAATTTTTTAATATATATAAATATATAACTAAATAAATAAATTAATAAATATTAAAATTCGTTTAAAAAAAATGTTGTTTACCATCAAATTCTTAATTCGTTACTTTAAATATAATACTTTTTACCACGGCAATACTTTATATATATATATATATATATATATATATATATATATATTATATATTATATATATATATATATATATATATATATATATATATATATATATATACACAGGGTGTCCGTAAAGTCTTTGAGGATGTTTAGACATAAATAAAACACACAAGACTTAATGAAAAATTAACTTTTTATACATCAAATTAAAGCTTAGATTTTTACAATTTTAAAAATTTAAACAGTTTTAAAATCAAATAATTATTAACTTTGCTAGAGGAGAAAAAGCAAAAAGTGAGATTTTGTCGAATTTTTTTTTACTTTTTTACAACAAATTTTTTGAAACTTTACATTATATGGTATCCCTACATGGGCACCGTTGGCTGCGCGACAAACGTCCAGACAAACCACTAGCTTGTGCCACACATTATGGAGCATTTGCGTTGTGATATGGACTGGATGGTGGTGGTGATCCTCTGCTTCAGCTCTAGCTTGTCATTCACTGGTGTTTTGAAGACTTATTCCTTGACGTAGCCCCAGAGGAAGAAATCTGGGGGGGGGGGGGTGAGGTCAGGTTATCTTAAGAGCCCATGCAATAGGTCCATCTCGACCAAGCCTTCTACCTGGAAACACCGTATTAAGCGTGTCTCTGACATTTTGTACCCAATGTAATGGAGCACCGTCTTGACCCCATTTTGCCTGTGCTTGAAGCAGCTAAGGGCTCGCAAAATTTTCTAGCATATCCATGTAATTATCCCACCTGACTGTTGGCTCTTGGAAGAAGAATTGGCTGATCACTCTGGTCAAGTGGGATAATTAACTGAATATGCTAGAGAATTGTGCAATCCCCTAGCTGCTTCAAGCACAGGCAGAGTGGAGTCATGATCTCATCTTCCAGCAAGATGATGCTCCACCACATTGGACACATAATGTCAGCGACACGCTTAGTAAGGTGTTTCCAGGTAGATGGCTTGGTCGAGATGGACCTATTGCATAGGCCCTTAGGATCACTTGACCTCAGCCCCCCTCCTCCTCCAGATTTTTTCCTCTAGGGCTACGTCAAGGATAGTTTTCAAAAAAAAAAAAAAAAAAAAAAAAGTGAATGACGTGCGAGAGCTGAAGCAGAGGATCACCGCTACCATTCAGACCATCACAACGCAAATGCTCCATTATGTGTGGCGCAAGCTAGTGGTTTGTCTGGACATCTGTCGTGCAGCCAACGGTGCCCATGTAGGTGACGTAGGGATACCATAATGTAAAGTTTCAAAAAATTTGTTGTAAAAAAGTAAAAAAAAATTCGACAAAATCTCACTTTTTGCTTTTTCTCCTCTAGCAAAGTTAATAATTATTTGATTTTAAAACTGTTTAAATTATCAAAATTGTAAAAATCTAAGCTTTAATGTAATGTATAAAAAGTTAATTTTACGTAATATATTATAAAAACATGTTAAAGCTATGCCTTAATATATTCTTTATTTAATATTTTCCGGAATCGATACAATAGTTATCTAAAAAAAAAAAAAAAAAAAAATCACAAAAGACGCGTGTTTCTTACACCCATAAGATTCATTACATATAAATAATATATTTATTTTAATAATAAAGTCTTATATATACCCCATAAGTACAGTATATATAATGTTGATTTAGGGGTTCCGTGCATTTTTCTAGCGCGTCTTTGATTGGTTCTGCCTCAACGCCGGTAAGAAGTATTGCATTATTGTTCTTAACGTTGTATCCTTCAGAGAGAGAGAGAGAGAGCGAGAGAGAGAGAGAGAGCGAGAGAGAGAGAGAGAGAGATAAAAAACCTCCATATAAAAATAATTTTGCGTTACTATAGTATATCTCAGTCACATTATCAATGTATTTAATTAACAAATCTTATACAGCGAGTATCACGTGGAGGTTTTTTATCTTATCTTTTCTTTTAATTCACTATTTAAACATGAAATCAATGAAAATATCATATGTATATATTTTATATCATACATATATACATATATATATATATATAACTATAAATATATATATATATATATATATATATATATATATATATATATATATATATATATATATATATATATATATATATATATATATATATATATATATGATAAAAATTCATTGTAGTCTTACCTTCTATAAGACCCTGGGCTTTCACTCGCTGCTTGTTTTGACGATAAAAAATAACACACAACACCATAAAAAATTGTCACTTATATATAAGTTAATAAAAAGACTCAATTCACAGTTTTTTAAAAATTATATATACATAGCTATGTTATATTTACACCAAATTGTAACGTTTTCGAGTGCGTATGTAGAAACATACAGTGTCTGCACTCTTCTTCAGCTTACTGACTCTTGCTCACGAGGCGCGCCGACCTCCGCAACGGGGGGAGTGGCTCGTCCTCGTCAGGTGTTATTTTATTGTTTATATTTTCACCTGTACGATCACGTGGTACAGTCTTTTTACATGAATCTATAAGTGGAATCCAAATAGGCGGCAAATCAAAACTAGGTTGACTGATTGTTTCATTATTTCTTCTTGACATTTCTATTGCTTCTAATATTTTTCTTTTTTTATAATGACTTTCTCTTCCTATCACCTTTGTTTTCTCCCATTGAATTTGATGGCTGTTCTCCAGTGCATGATCTACAAGTTTTGAATATCCTGTATCTCTTTTTTCTATTTTTTGCATGTGTTCATTCACCCTGATGTCCAATGGACGACCCGTTTCTCCGATGTATTCTTTCTCACATACACAGGGTATAGAATATACTACATCTTTATTCATATTTTTCTTCATGTCTGGTTTTGTACGTGCTAAACTTGATTTTAATGTGTCTCTGGAAGAACAAACAATACGAAGATTGACTCCCTTACCAATACGTTGTATTTTTTCACTCAACCCTTGCATATAGGGGATGCAAATGGTTGCGTCTGGTTTCTTTTCTTCAGTATTGTTTCTTTCTTTGCTGTTTTTATTTTTTATTTTATGAATAACGTGTAATGGATAATCATTTTCTTTTAAAATGTGTTCTATTTTACTAATTTCTTCATTTATTAATTTTTTATCATTACAGTGTGTTCTTGCCCTATGTAATAACGTAGCTGCTATACCTGTTTTTGTAGAGTGTGGATGATTTGAATTGAAATTTAGATATCTCCCACTGTCTGTTTCTTTTCGATATACTGAAGTCGTAATTTTGTTTTCTATAGATCTTTTTACCCTTACATCTAAGAAGGGCAGTTCACCCTCTTTCTCATATTCAATTGTGAATTTAATAGTTGCTGCCTATTAAATTCACAATTGAATATGAGAAAGAGGGTGAACTGCCCTTCTTAGATGTAAGGGTAAAAAGATCTATAGAAAACAAAATTACGACTTCAGTATATCGAAAAGAAACAGACAGTGGGAGATATCTAAATTTCAATTCAAATCATCCACACTCTACAAAAACAGGTATAGCAGCTACGTTATTACATAGGGCAAGAACACACTGTAATGATAAAAAATTAATAAATGAAGAAATTAGTAAAATAGAACACATTTTAAAAGAAAATGATTATCCATTACACGTTATTCATAAAATAAAAAATAAAAACAGCAAAGAAAGAAACAATACTGAAGAAAAGAAACCAGACGCAACCATTTGCATCCCCTATATGCAAGGGTTGAGTGAAAAAATACAACGTATTGGTAAGGGAGTCAATCTTCGTATTGTTTGTTCTTCCAGAGACACATTAAAATCAAGTTTAGCACGTACAAAACCAGACATGAAGAAAAATATGAATAAAGATGTAGTATATTCTATACCCTGTGTATGTGAGAAAGAATACATCGGAGAAACGGGTCGTCCATTGGACATCAGGGTGAATGAACACATGCAAAAAATAGAAAAAAGAGATACAGGATATTCAAAACTTGTAGATCATGCACTGGAGAACAGCCATCAAATTCAATGGGAGAAAACAAAGGTGATAGGAAGAGAAAGTCATTATAAAAAAAGAAAAATATTAGAAGCAATAGAAATGTCAAGAAGAAATAATGAAACAATCAGTCAACCTAGTTTTGATTTGCCGCCTATTTGGATTCCACTTATAGATTCATGTAAAAAGACTGTACCACGTGATCGTACAGGTGAAAATATAAACAATAAAATAACACCTGACGAGGACGAGCCACTCCCCCCGTTGCGGAGGTCGGCGCGCCTCGTGAGCAAGAGTCAGTAAGCTGAAGAAGAGTGCAGACACTGTATGTTTCTACATACGCACTCGAAAACGTTACAATTTGGTGTAAATATAACATAGCTATGTATATATAATTTTTAAAAAACTGTGAATTGAGTCTTTTTATTAACTTATATATAAGTGACAATTTTTTATGGTGTTGTGTGTTATTTTTTATCGTCAAAACAAGCAGCGAGTGAAAGCCCAGGGTCTTATAGAAGGTAAGACTACAATGAATTTTTATCATCATGTCACCTCGCTTGATATTCAAATTTTCAAACATATATATATATATATATATATATATATATGTATATATATAAATATATATATATATAATATATATAATATATATGGTATATGTATGATATATGTATCCACTTGAGACACACAGACAGAGAGAGAGAGAGAGAGAGAGAGAGAGAGAGAGAGAGAGAGAGAGAGAGAGAGAGAGAGAGAGAGAGAGAGAGAGAGAGAGAGAGAGATAAATTTGTTATATAATATGTATCCACATTACATTGATAGATTAACATGACAAAAAAAAGCAAAGTAATTTAAATATTAATTAAACACAATTTATGATTTGATGCCAGAACATATAAAATATAAGATAACACGTGATTTAAGATAACTGTGGATAATTATGTATTTATTATATCAATTTCATCATATTTAATTAAGAGCATTTTTTTTTGTCAAGTAATTTATATGTATGGATCAATTAACTACATGCATATACAATCAATTTTAATTAAGTATTATATGGCTTAAATTAAAATGGAGGCTATTGGGTTAAAAAATTGTTAAAGATTTTCCATAGCCTAAAACATGTAAAAGTACGTCTAGTATTTCTCATTCAAATTTCACAGAAATCGGCGTAGTAGTTTGCTTAAAAATCGCAAAAAATATGTTTTTCCCTATAAGTGTATAATGTTAAATTAAAATAGGGGACCCTTAATTAGCTGTCCCCGCGTCACCCCGCGCGCTAAACCGATAACATACATTAACCATGTAATTTTTGTGTGCACGATGTGAAATAGTTGATTCAAAATTCAAAATTCAAATTCAAAATTCTTTATTCATTTCTTTCATCCAACATACATAACACAATAAAATGCATTAGTTTAGGTTATTGCCATAAATGACAATGTAGAAATGATTGTCAATAACATATACATTTACAAATAAAACAAATAAAGAGAAAACAACATTACAATGTACAAAATTAAATTTGTATTTAAATTGTGTCATCATTCATTTATTCATCAATTGAGTAGTACTGCTTATTTAATAGGAAAACTTTTAGCTCTTTCTTAAATGCTAATAAGTTATTTTGTTTTCTCATATCCAATGGCAATTTATTATAGATATTTAGACAACTGCAGAAAGGACCTTTATTATACATTTCAGTTCTTTTATATATATATACTTCCAATTTTATTTGTATTTCTAGTATTATGATTATGATTTATTTCATGGCTTTTAAAAAACTCAATATTATGTTTAACTTTCATAGCACATTCCATGATAAAAACACAGGGTACAGTTAAAATATTTAAAATTTTAAAAAGATCTCTACACTCAGCTCTAAATTTAGCACCACATATTATGCGTATGACTTTTTTTTGTAGTTTAAAGATTCTATTTGCATCGATAGAGTTACCCCAGCAAACCACACCATATTTAACATGACAATGAAAATTAGCAAAATACATAGATATTAAACAATCAATTTGACTTTCATGCTTAAGTTCTCGTATTGCAAAAATTGTAGATGCAAGCTTTTTAGAAATATAATCAATATGCTCACACCATCTTAAATTTTCGTCAATTATTATGCCTAAAAATTTTGTTTTCTTTGCAATTTTAACGGTTTCAGACTCGCATTTAACTTCATTTAAAGTATCATTTTTATTTCTTAAATTTTGAAATTGTAATATTTCTGTTTTATCAACATTTAATTTAAGACCGTTTTGATTAAAATAATTCTTTACCTCAGAAATAAGTGATTTAATATTTTTTGTAAGAATGGTGTTGTTTGGTGCAGTAACTTTGAAGTTAAAATCATCAGCATAACCAACAGGATGAACCGAGTCATCAACATGTAATGGGAGGTCATTTATATAAATTAGAATCAGAATTGGGCCCATTAATGAGCCTTGGATAACAGAATGATTTATAGTTTTATTGTCCGATTTATAATGTACCTCCTTACCATCTTCTAGCTTTGTAATATGAATATATTGTTTTCTGTCTTTTAAAAAGGATTTTATCCAACTATAACTATTTCCCCTTATCCCATATGATTGAAGTTTTTGTAATAAAATTTCATGATCAACTACATCAAAAGCTTTTGATAAATCCAAAAAAATACCGGCTGTTTTTTCTTTGCCATCTAAACTTTTTAAAATACTATCTATTAAGTCAAATATTGCTGATTCAGTTGATCTTTTTTTTCTAAAACCATGTTGAAAGTTATTTAAAATTTTTGAATCTTCTAGAAATGATAAAAGCCTAAACATATAGGCTCTTTCAAAAATTTTTGAAAAAACAGAAAGCAAATTTAATGGTCTATAATTATTAATTATTTTTTTACACCCTTTTTTATATAATGGTTTTATAACTGCTGTTTTAAGTATATTTGGAAAAACTCCTTGTTCAAACGATTTATTTACTATATACGCTAGAATATGGTCTAACTCATCGGCACACTTTTTCATCAAAAAATCAGAAAACTCATCAAAACCATGAGATTTCTTATTTTTTAACCTTTTAAAAATTTTATTAATTTCAAATTGAGTAATTGGATTTAAAAACATAGATTTAGGATTACAAAAAGATTTTTCATTTATTTTAAAGTGAGTTTGTGGAATTTCATTTTTGGATTTTGGAATATTGATTGAAGTATATATAATCAATCAAGCCTCAATGTCACTACTCACTATAATAATTGCAACAAAAAAAAAATGCAAACTAAATGTTTAAGTACATTGGAATTTACATTTGGATTCATTATAAAATAAATTACATAAATAATGCCTTGTGAAGCGTTTTTTTTTTTTTTTTTTTTTTAATTGTTAGCTAAAAAACCATTACAATTATTGTGAACTAATATGCTAGCTCGAGTGTTAGTAATTTTACTCACAAACACAAACAGGGTGCATGAGTTAACTTTTAGGAAACTAAACTATCATTCAGTTTTTTTTTTTATTTTTTTTTTTTCAAATATACTTATTGCATTTTTTTTCCCGTTAAAAATCGTCCGCTAAAGTAAATTTTTTTTTTAATGTTATAGCAATACAGTAAAGTACCAGACTATTATAAAATTCATGCATCATAATTTAATAATTGCTTTTTGTACGTATAATATTATACATGCCGTACTTTTCAAAGTTAAAAATATTAGTTTTATTTTTGTTTTTGGAAATGCTAAAATTACAAAAATTAAGTTTCAATAAATATCAATTTATATAAATTTAAAATTCTCTATTTTTTGGTTCATTTTTGTAATGGGGACACACGCTTTTTTCTTTACTTTACTTTTCTTTTCCTTTAATTCCTTTCCTTTTCTTTCCTTTCCTTTTCTTTCCTTTCCTTTCCTTTCCTTTCCTTTCCTTTCCTTTCCTTTCCTTTCCTTTCCTTTCCTTTCCTTTCCTTTCCTTTCCTTTCCTTTCCTTTCCTTTCCTTTCCTTTCCTTTCCTTTCCTTTCCTTTCCTTTCCTTTTTTTTTTTTGTAATTTGCAGTTTTACAGTATAAATAATAATAATATTAATTAATGGTTTTTACTAGAGTCCAAAAAAGGTACAACCCCACTTACATGGGCCTCTGGCTTACTTTCAACAATATCCATAGTTTACTATAGAGTATTTCTTCAATAAGTAAAATGTGTATTAAAATTTTAATATTTTAAAACAAATTATTATAATTTTCGTATATGTTATACATACATAGTGTATAGTCCTGTACAGTAATATTTCAAATCTTACTTTGTATTCAAAAAAGCAATGACAAAATATATTTTTAGTTTTTTGTTGCATGACTGCTGAATTAACAAATATTATGTTACATAATATATTTTACATAACACGACGATATAAGATTCTCATACCACGTACACATACACATACATACATATTATACTTAGAGTACTGTGACAATGTAAATTTAGATTTTGCCACGACTGGAATTTCAATATATACATGTATGTATGGAAAAATAAATAATAATAAAAAAAAAAGAAAATATTAAATTGATCTAAAAAAAAAAAAAAAAAAAAAAAAAAGTTGACCACAGTTATTAAAAATATTTGTTATACTTAAAGGCATAGACCACATAAAACAACATGTCGTTCCTGGGATTGACTTTAAGCCTTACAGGATCTCTTTATTATTATGTTTGTAGCGTTCTTCTAGCAAACACCCCATTGCACTCGCTGGTGGGACATTGTCACAAAAAAATTCATTGATTGTCAAATTTTGTTTTCTACAACTCAATTTAATATAGTATTTTTTGTTTAAAATTTGTACGTGCAACTAATTAAAACGTCCCGCGACGTCGTGTTTTTTTGATATTTTTTTCAACTTTTGAGCCACGTGTTAACTTTGAGCCTCTGCATCTTTGTTATTATTAAAGATAGATCTGAACATATTGCAAGTAAAAATATCTTCAGATTGTCTATTTTTTGGTAGTGCCAAAAAAAAGTTTGCAATGTACACTGGTTGACCTAAAAAAGTGACGTTTGCGAATGTTCTTAAAACGCCGTAACTTTAAAATTAAGAAGTGAGATTTTTTTAACAGCGCTAGTGTAAAATACATCCTATGTACTACGGGTAATTTTGTCACTGTTTTTGTATATCTCGAATTTTAATGATAGTGTTTTAAAATTGTTCAATTTTGCGATTAAAATGTAATCGATGCGTTACTGAGTCGATAAAGTAGGCGATAGGAGGGGAAATAAAATAGTATGTATAGGAGTATAGGTAATATTATAAACTCTACCTGGCTGCTGCTGGCTCGTTGCTCGTTGCTACTCTCTTTATAGTATAGACAATTTTTTTTTCTGACAGCTTGATCAGCGCATGCATTGCACGATATTATGTATGCTGCTTGCTTTTAAAACAATTATATAATAGACTTTTAATTTAGTGTTAATAAGAAATGTATACAATTTAATAATTTTTACTATTAAAATATATTTAATTAAATTGTTAAGGGATAATTTTTTTTTTAAACTTTGTATTATAAAATAAAATTAACATTCAAATCAGCAGCTTGAATTTGGTTTGTAATTATACCAAAAAAAGTATGTGTTTTAAAGAGATTGTAAATTATTTTTACGAAGGAAAGTTTATTAAAAAAAAACTGCAATATTTTTAAATCTTTTTTTTTTTTTACTTTGAAATTAGTTGATTTCATTTCTGTTATTTTTATGATTTATTTTTTGGTATTAGTAGTTTAAGTTCAATTTTCACACGTTTACTGTTAGACAAATTAAACGTCAATGGTACAAATATTTCAAGTATTGAAATTACATGAGAAATTGTTGAGTATGAAAAAAAAAATAATAATAACTATGCGTCAGAATTGTCTTTCTTCTGCCTTTAGTAATTAGTAATCGAAATAAGAAGAATTCTTTGTTTTCATCCAACAAGGTACTTGATGTTTTGTATGAAAATGTTTTACGTACTGGTTTAAACGTCACTCTCATGTACAGTACAGAGCAGCAAAAATGTTAACAAAGGATATGCCGCTCCAATGAGGTATCTGGACAGAAATTGTCATCACTACAGCAAGGTGTGTCCACTGCCGCAATTCACCGCCTTCTTGTGCAGTCACTTGTCTATAAAACAACCAAAAGATGCATGCCTCCTGGATGGGCAGTCTCGTGCACACCTTCTCTCTCTTTTTGTTCTCGCTGCCTGTATCGAGAAAATATCATACACAAACAAACTGAAGACAGCAAAATAACAACTCCACCTCTCTCTCTCTCTCTCTCTCTCTCTCTCTCTCTCTCTCTCTCTCTCTCTCTCTCTCTCTCTCTCTCTCTCTCTCTCGTTCTCTCTGTCTAAAATTCATACCAATACTATATATTATAGGAAAAACAGTGCGTGAGTGTGAGCGCACAACACGATCAACAAGGAGAGCGAGAGAGGTGGATTTGATATTTTGCTGTCTTCAGTTTGTTTGTGTATGATATTTTCTTGATGCAGGCAGCGAGAACAAAAAGAGAGAGAAGGTGTGCACGAGACTGCCCATCCAGGAGGCATGCATATTTTGGTTGTTTCATAGACAAGTGACTGCACAAGAAGGCGGTGAAATGCGGCAGTGGACACACCTTACTGTAGTGATGACAGTAACTGTCCAGATACCTCATTGGAGCGGCATATCCTTTGTTAACATTTTTGCTGCTCTGTACTGTACTCTACATTATTGTGCAGTAGAGAAGAAAGCACAACATTTGGAAAAAGCATGCAGGTGACTTTGACCTTGAATAGTCGATAGCCAATAACAAATGAGAGAAAAAGAAAAGGCGTGAGTGCGTGGAGGATAGAAGAACAAAATAGGAAGCAGAATGCAAAAGAAAAATATCGTCATCAGTCATCACTAACATAGTTTTTCTCTGACACTTGTTTATACTTTTTTTTTCAAGTTGTTGAAAAATATAAAGTTATAAGGAATGCGGTTTTGGTTTCGTTTTAAAAAAAAAAAATTAAAATATATGATAACAATCGTAAATAAATTTTATATGATGTTTGTTAAGTGTGGCAATTATGCCGTGCCGTAGCAGAAAATTTAAGTATGATTTTTGGTGCTGCTAAGACACGTGCATTGTTCTTTACCAGCTACAATGTTTATTAAAATGAAAAAAAAAAAAAAAAAAAAAAAAAAAAAGGAAAATTTCTTAAAGGGGGGGGGGGGGACAGAAGAAGGACAATTCTGACACATACATTTTTTTTAACTCAACCATTTCTCATGTAATTTCAATACTTGTATTATTTGTACCATTGACGTTTAATTAATTTGTCTGTAACAGTAAACGTGTAAAAATTGAACTTAAACTACTAATACCAAAAAAAAAAATCATAAAAATAACAGAAATGAAATCAACTAATTTCAAAGTAAAAAAAAAAAAAATTTAAAAATATTGCAGTTTTTTTTTTAATAAACTTTCCTTCGTAAAAATAATTTACAATCTCTTTAAAACACATACTTTTTTTGGTATAATTACAAACCAAATTCAAGCTGCTGATTTGAATGTTAATTTTATTTTATAATACAAAGTTTAAAAAAAAATTATCCCTTAACAATTTAATTAAATATATTTTAATAGTAAAAATTATTAAATTGTATACATTTCTTATTAACACTAAATTAAAAGTCTATTATATAATTGTTTTAAAAGCAAGCAGCATACATAATATCGGGCAATGCATGCGCTGATCAAGCTGTCAGAAAAAAAAATTGTCTATACTATAAAGAGAGTAGCAACGAGCAACGAGCCAGCAGCAGCCAGGTAGAGTTTATAATATTACCTATACTCCTATACATACTATTTTATTTCCCCTCCTATCGCCTACTTTATCGACTCAGTAACGCATCGATTACATTTTAATCGCAAAATTGAACAATTTTAAAACACTATCATTAAAATTCGAGATATACAAAAACAGTGACAAAATTACCCGTAGTACATAGGATGTATTTTACACTAGCGCTGTTAAAAAAATCTCACTTCTTAATTTTAAAGTTACGGCGTTTTAAGAACATTCGCAAACGTCACTTTTTTAGGTCAACCAGTGTACATTGCAAACTTTTTTTTGGCACTACCAAAAAATAGACAATCTGAAGATATTTTTACTTGCAATATGTTCAGATCTATCTTTAATAATAACAAAGATGCAGAGGCTCAAAGTTAACACGTGGCTCAAAAGTTGAAAAAATATCATAAAAACACGACGTCGCGGGACGTTTTAATTAGTTGCACGTACAAATTTTAAACAAAAAATACTATATTAAATTGAGTTGTAGAAAACAAAATTTGACAATCAATGAATTTTTTTGTGACAATGTCCCACCAGCGAGTGCAATGGGGTGTTTGCTAGAAGAACGCTACAAACATAATAATAAAGAGATCCTGTAAGGCTTAAAGTCAATCCCAGGAACGATGTGCTTTTTAACGAATAAACACGCAATGAGATCTTCAAAACTAATGACAATTTTTACTAGATGTTAATGTAGCCCCACGAGAGAGCGTGAAAAATACTGTAAAGTATGCAATTGGTGTGACTATTCATGTTTATGACGTCAGAAACATGCAAAAAAGTTTATAAAAATGTTGTGCGGATTGCATAAATTAAAATTTTCTGATCACTGCTACGGGGCTACAGTTGGGTTTTGAGACAAACTAAAGTTATTTATGTAAGTCCCATCAAGTGTTTTGTGATATAAATGCTTATGCTTTTCTCTGGTCTATTCCTATAACGCAATGACAAAAAATGATGTTTGCCAGCTTCTGTTTCAGCAACACTTAAATGTGGTACAAGCAACATATTGAGATTGAAACTTATCGCGCACCACAAAAGCTGAAGTATTCTCTAACTTAACATTACGTATATACGCTTTATGTAGAGAAACAATTTTATTTGTGTTTTTCCCTATCTCCATGAAAGCTTACATATTTACATATCGTTACATATTACATAATATAGCATATTGTAATTTATTTTTTATGCAGATTTAATTTAGCAATATGCCAAAGTGATGATATATATTATATATATATATATATATATATATATATATATATATATATATATACAGGGTGTTTATAAAAAAACGCACGATTTAAATCTTAAATTTAGACATGAAGGTAAGTGAAAAAAATAACGTTTTATACATCAAATGAAAGCCTCAGTTTTGACATTTTTAAAAATGTGCACAGTTTTATTTTTCATCAATTTGTTTATTTTTTATTCGCCAAATGGCGCAAAATGCCAAATTGCCAAAACGCCCGCCTTTTTTCTTGCATTTTCAAGCGTGTTTTTTCTCAGTAAGCGAAAACATAAAATGTTTACTGATCAACAAATGGCACAGTGCGTTCTTTGGTATGAAAATTCAAAGTCTCCTATACGGCATTTCAAAGGACAAATCGTGTTACATATCAAGTGGATTATCACCACGTACCTTCTCGCAAAATGATATTCTGAGGTTCAGAGAGACCTGATTTTTCTCGCACTTATGAGAGAGATAGCCCGAAGGTGAATGTTTGGTGCTGTGTTCTCTTTGATCGCATATTATTGGACCGTTCTTCTTCCACGAGGCTACAGTATGGTGGAACACCTACCTCGACATGTTACAAAACTACGCTGTACCTCAGCTGCTTCAAGCTCAGAAGGAATGGAGCTTTGACTTGACATTCCAACAAGACAGCGCTCTACCGCACTGGGCACTAGCGGTTAAAGAGTACCTAAGCCAAGTTTTCCCAGACAAGTGGCTGGGTCGCGATGGACCAACAGCATGGGCTCCAAGGTCTCCTGACCTAACACCACCTGACTTCCTCCTCTGGGGATACGTAAAAGATGTCGTAATTAAAACTCCAGTGCGAAATATCAGAGACCTCAAGCAACGCATTACTGCAGCTATCCACTCAGTGACACCAGCCATGTTGGAGAACGTATGGCGTGAGCTGGAAGTGCGTCTGGACCAGAGCCGAGCTACAAATGGTGCCCACGTAGAGAAGCCTTAAGGTCATGCTTGCGTCAAAACTTTTAATTATTCGAGATTTTTAACAAACGTGTTTTATTGCAGGTCTATACTGTGAATTTCAACGAAAAAAACGTCAATTTCCCATTTTTCGTTCTTTCTGGTCTCAAAAGAAGACAAAGTATTGTACAGAAATAACATTTTTAAAAATGTCAAAACTGAGGCTTTCATTTGATGTACAAAAAATTATTTTTCTCACTTACCTTCATGTCGAATTTAAAGATTTAAATCGTGCGTTTTTTTATAAACACCCTGTATATATATATATATATATATATATATATATATATATATATATATATATATATATATATATATATATATATATATATATATATATATATATATATATATATATATATATATTATATATGCAGAATAGATGTGTTATATATTTTATTTGCGAGTGTGTTGCTATGCGCACTTGTAAATAAATAATGATAGTTAATTTGTAATGATGTTTATAAAAATTGCAACAAGTTGCGCATATCACTGTATATATAAATAGGGCGAAACTACACTTTTTTATATAATATAATAGTTTGTCTGCACTTTGATATATCGCGTGTAACAGGTGAAAGTGGGAAATTATTGACAAGTGCATTGAAAAATATCAGTTTGCACTTATTAAAAAAATCAATAAAAAATAATATGGTTTATTAGGTTATATATAAAAACCATTAAAAAAACACACATAATTTTTTACAAAGTTAAATATACCTATAAATTTCAACGTTAATTTTGCTGAAGTCATTGATTTATAATTTATTTTCCGTTCACAAATTTTCAGCTGCGTGTTTATGACGTCATAGCTAACTGGTCCACGTGCGCGTGGAAACATGGAAGCTATGACGTCATAACCCCGCAGCTCTGCCATGTTGTGAATGTGAAAATAAATAACAAATCAATGACTGGTCAAATCAACGATGATATTTAGCTATGTTAAGATATTAGACAAGATATTCAATGTGTTCTATATATGCCTCAAGTACTGCGGGAAATCAGGCACAGCGGGATTTATTGCCGACTACAAAATTGTAAAGAAAGAAAAATGTGAAATGATGCACAGTGATACATTAGGATAAAATATCTACAAAAATATAACAAATTGGTGGTCCCCATGCTAGATTTTAATTATGATTTTTTCAAAGTTTTAGTTCCATAAGAGCCCATGTTAATTTCAATAATTATTTTCTCTCTTGTCTGATGGTGAAAATGTTATCATATAGGTAGCTGTTACTGTTAACTTTCAAATGGCATCAGAAATCGTTAAAAGAAGATCTATATTTTTACATTGTATAATTTTGAAATGTATTCGAGGAAATTTAAAATATGGTTTTTTGTTTCAAAAAAAGTTTTATTAATATTTTTAATTGAAAAAGAAGTTTCTAATTTGACTAAAATTTGCCACTTAAATTTAAATTTCACATTCACATGCATGTTATCTTTAAAGTGCAATAACTTAAATATTTGATCGTGTTTTCACATGTTTGACATAACTAAATTTTTAATTAGTAACTAATTAATTAATTAATTAACATTTCTTCTTTACTTTGTGTTAATATTGTAAGTCACACCCGACCAGTTTGCGAGATATCAGTCGGTCACCTAGCTACCGCCTTAATAATAAGAATATGAATTAAGGTGAAAAAAAAGTGTTATATAATCTTCAATTAAAATGTAAAGCCTATATCTTATATTTTATTGGCTTATCAATTGAAATTCAAAACATTCACAGCAACACAAAACTGGTTTTACATTGACAAAATACATAAGATCGAAATTTACATTATATTTTATTATATAATGAACCTTATTAAATTTTATTTCTATCGAGTTTTTATACAATAAGGTCAAAAGTTATTGTAAATAAATAGCAAAATAAGCTTTAAAGAACATCAAGCATGCGGTAAAACATTTTCACGTTACGTAAATGTGTATAAAAAAAAATCAAGGTTTCAGTTGAATTTGTGACTTCAAACTGTAAAGTGTCGCTCTGTCTGCCTGTGATTTGTGTGCAGGTAATTTTTTTGTTTAAAATCTAATAGACGTTATCGTTTTAAAAATTTAAAAAAAAATGTCTTACAACACGTATAAGGGTGTATGCGGATGACGTCATATATAATGCGCTTGGAGGCCATACTGGAGTAGTGAATAACATTCCTCAGCATAGGACAAACTTTGGTTTGTAGTCTGCATATTATTTTTAGGAAAATATTGCTCATAGTATTTTTAAACTGACAGAATGTGTTATTTTCCTATGCTGCCCATGTTATTGAGTGATCCAACATGGCGTTGACTTTAACATCAATGCATACACCCTATATTCTAATATGCATGGAATCAATAAAATACGTATTGTAGCATAAATATTGCTAAATTGGAACAACATAATAATTATGCTATACAACATAATATAATAATAATAATCATAATATGTATATATATATATATATATATATATATATATATATATATATATATATATATATATATATATATATATATATATAACATAATTATTATGTAATGTAGCATAACTTATGCTGTATAGAACAATTTGTACTGAAAATAAGCTAGCATAATTATGACGTATTTATTTTATTCTGTAAAATAGTTATAAGTTATTTTGCTGACATCCGCCGCTTTCGTTTTGACGTACTGCGCATGCGTAGTAAGTCAAAGCGGAAGCGGATGTGAAGAAAATCACTTATAGTCGGTCACAAAACAGTTGTAATTTCTTTACCAGTCAATTATGCACATGCACTTTACCCTGTGTACAAGTACAGTGTACTATATTTATTTTATTATTTACATCATATATGTTCATAATTTACTTAATTTTTAAACAGCCTTCAAGTTTTTTGTTGTTTCTTTTATTTTAATGCAATATAGACATATATAAAAATATATTTTATTTTATTTTGCATTTCAACATTCTTATCTTTATAATATATCATTTAGGTTGCGTGATTCACCGAAATAAAATAAGTTTATATTTCAAAATTTTAAATGACGCATTTATTTATTTGAATTTTCGGCAAAATTTTGCAAAGGTTTTTTATTTTTTATTTATTTTGTTTTACTTATGGGGTGTATGCACATGACGTCATATATTTAATGCGCTAGGCCATACTGGAGTAGTGAATAACATTGCTCAGCATAGGACAAACTTCATTTAAGACAATTTTCTTTGGGAAATCGGTTAATTTTTTGGTTATGTTGTTTTTCTCACATACTTGAGATACTAATTCAACATATTTACAACATCAATGCTCTCAAAATTATTGCATTTTAAACAGGCAAAATAAGCTATTTTCCTATGTCACCCATGTTATTGAGTTATCCAACATGGCGTCGACTTTAACATGAATGCATACACACTGTATATTATACATATTTTTAATGAATAATTATTTTATTCACGATCAATAAAAAAGTAATAAAAACTGCTAATAATCAGGTAAACGTAGACGCATAAGTAAGATGTACACGCGTTAGAAATAATTATATGCGGTAAAAGTTTCATAAAATACACATGACTGCGTACGTGTGATAATGATATAGCCACTTTTAAATGATAAGCGATCGAGCTACAATTTTAAAGAAAAATATACATATTAAATATATACATTCCAAAAACTCAGTTTTATTTTTTGAAATAATTTGTTTTGTTAAACAGTATTTTTTTTTTTTAATAAAATTTCTTTAATTTTTAAAAATGTAAAAATTCAGTTTTAATTTAGTATCACGTCTACAAAATGTTTCAAGTGAAATCATATTACGAGCGCGTCAAACGTTCCATCTACATAGGGTGCATATTGTCAGATAAGACGTTTGGTGTGCTCGTAATAATTTCACTTGCAACAATTTGACGCGTTGACAAAAAAAAAAAAAAAAAAAAAAAAAAAAAAAAAAAAAAAAAAAAAAAAAAAAAAAAAAAAAAAAAAACGCGCATTCAGTTTAAAACTTTTTTTTTTTTGAAACTTTACAACAACTATAATACAAACTATAATACACAACAGTTTTGTGGTTGAAATTCATTCAATTTTTTCCGTATAAGATTTTTAAAATTTCTTGAAAATACTGCATGTACTAATTAATTAATTATTTGATTATATCAAATCACAATAAAAATTAAAACAGAAACGATTGTTTATGAATACAAAGCATATAAGATGAAATGTCACCGCCAAAATTGAAGAAATAATTAGATTATCCAAGAAATCACGGTGACAGGGAAAAAAAATAAAAAAACTTGCAATTAAGTCGAGTGATTATTATTTTTATTAATGTATATGCCTTGCTCCCTATCTTCAGTTTGAAATTGTATTTTTAAATTTAAAGCTATTAAGGTAGAGACAGTGTGGTAAAAATATCGATTGTGACAGCGAGAGTCAAGTAGCTCTCTGATTGGCTAGATTGGCCCATACATCAGTATAAGTTTCTGCAAAAGAAATTATTAAAAAAAAGTTTATTAAAAATCGTTAAATTGATTTTAAAATTATATAAAAAAAATATTAAGAATAAAAACAACAACAAATAAAAATAAAAACGTACTGTTGTAATCAATAAAGAAAAATCTCTTTCAGAATAATTATGCACAATTATAATAATATCAATAATTATGTGTAATTATAATAATATAAATAATTATGTATTATATTATAATAATATCAATAATTATGCATAAATAAATAGTTCAGATCTAATTACATGATATATTCAAATGTCGGGTATCATTTTTGTAAGGTGTAAAATTTGATTATTATTTCCATAAGTTAATTTGTGATTATGATTGACAGTGAGAGAGCGCGCGGGGTGAGGCAGAGAGAAGAGAGAGAGAGAGAGAGAGAGAGAGAGAGAGAGAGAGATGGAGGCGACGGGTGCTAAATGGATCGCGATCTTCGTGCTAGGCTTGGTGTCATTTCTACTGGGCATGATACCGCTCAAAATATCGTCAGCTCTCAAGTAAGTCGCATCGTAATATTATTTTGCTTGCCATATTGTGTTATTGTGCCACACCAATCTCAGTCCCAGTCAAGACATTGTCTTATCGACAGCTAAGGACTTTACAATTAATGGAAAAGCACACACGGGCCGGCCACGGCTTAAGTACACAGCCCGGCATTTACCATGACAGCCTAGAGAAACCGTGGAAACATCTAGGCAGGCTGGTCGGTGCAATCACATCAATCATGCACCTCCCGAATACTGTACGTCGTCATGGAATGCATGTAAACATGCATCGTGCAACGTGTTGTGCTCTCACACTTGATTGTTGATTCCTTGATTTAGATATTCCCGTCACATGTTCTCGCCTTACTGCAGTAATGCTTGCTTAGATATATAATTACCAAGCTTTATAGAATTGAAACCTTGCGTCACTTTTCTACGGGTGAGAGCGATCAGTTGCAAAATTACTAATTATTTAATAAAAATAAACAATTAAGTCAAATATGCTTATATAATGGGTTTCATGTTTCATACCGCGGTCCACAAAATTACTCTTATAAATTCTGAACTTATTGATTGATTGATTCAGATGGACACGCCACGGCTGCCAACGGTCTCCTGCCTCACAGCTGGCAATCTCACTGATGCTATGTTTCGGTGCCGGAGTGTTGCTCGCCACCTCGCTCACTCACATGTTATACTTATTGATTGATTGATTGATTGATTCAGATGGACACGCCACGGCTGCCAACGGTCTCCTGCCTCACAGCTGGCAATCTCACTGATGCTATGTTTCGGTGCCGGAGTGTTGCTCGCCACCTCGCTCACTCACATGTTATACTTATTGATTGATTGATTAATTGATTGATTCAGATGGACACGCCACGGCTGCCAACGGTCTCCTGCCTCACAGCTGGCAATCTCACTGATGCTATGTTTCGGTGCCGGAGTGTTGCTCGCCACCTCGCTCACTCACATGCTACCTGAGGTGCGAGAGAATGTAGAAGAACTGCTGAAAGATCCGGGGACTTCGTGGTTTTTAAAATCGATTCCTCTGACAGAAACTTTACTGGCCATGGGCTTCTTTCTCGTCTATGGACTCGATGAGGTGAGAGAAATATAAGCTAATAATTAACAATAACATTATAATAATAATATTAATAACATTATATATGTTAATAATAAATAAATAAATCAGGGTAAAATAACATACGCAAGTTATTCTGCATGGAATATTTATATTGTATATATTATGCTATACTATAGAGCACAAATGTTGCTATTTTGTAATAACAAAGTAATATTGCTAAACATATTAACTATTGCGTTATATATATAAATGTAGTATATATTCATTCATTCATTCATTCATTCATTCATTCATTCATTCATTCATTCATTCATTCATTCATTCATTCATTCATTCATTCATTCATTCATTCATTCATTCATTCATTCATTCATTCATTCATTCATTCATTCATTCATTCATTTATATTTTTATATAATAATCGGACCAAGGAATTTTTAGTAGTAAGTTACAATATAATAATTGATTAATTTGTAGTATCGACTTTTAGCCATACTTTATGATTAAATAATTTATATAATTTTCTGCCTGCTCTGTATTCACTTTTTTATTATACGACTGTGATATTTTTTTATTGATATTTAACACAATTTAAATCATATACAAAAAGTCGCATAAAATACAAGACTTTTGATGTTATTCAAAAGTTTCTGCAATCTTGTATAAATATGGTATAATATATTGATAATAATTATAATTAAAATAACGGTCAATACCGCAGTTATAATTAGCATAGTATACTACATATAATATATTAATGATCAATTTACATTAAAATAACGGTCAATACCGCAGTTATAATTAGCATAGTATACTACATATAATATATTAATGATCAATTTAATTACTGTTCTTATCAATTAATTATCACTGCGCATGCAGTAACTAATCATGCAGGCTTGGTTTTAATTAATGAACAATGCCGCTAATTAATATTGTATTAATTAGTATTGATATAATGGTGTTATATACGCGAGACTTTATTTCAAAATTTAAAACGACTTCATTCACTACAAATCTTTTCTTCCGTTCGGTGGGATATTAATTTGGTTACTAAATGAATTGGTATATATAATTATATCAAATTAAATATTCTAAAGATAAAAAGAAAAAAAAAAAGAAAAAAAAAAAGAAAAAAAAAAAAAGAAAGAAAAGTTGGATCATTTATTAAAAAAAAAATTAAAAAATGGTTCAAATGGTGACCATATATAGAAAATTAGTATATACCACTCTAGTATATTTAAAAACAAAAACCTGTATTATATTTATCATTCGCATTCCTTTCCTCATGACAAGACCAACGCTTGTTGTAACTTTGATTGTTGCTATGAACTGCCTGCCTGGCTGGGTCAATAAACATTATTATTCTTATATAATGAATAATGTATAATTGTATTCCATCGAATTTCAGTAAATTATGATGTTTATTTTATGTAATAGAAAATTGTAACAAAATATTCCTGCAATTATTATTACATATATTTAACTTAAAGCATCACAAAAGTTTATATTTATGATACTTATATAAAAAAATGCAATATTAAAAAGCGTAGGAAGACGTTGAATAAAAAACATGGTCTAATATGCTAACATATCTAAATATCAACGTTGATTTGGCCGGAGTCATTGATTTCTAATTTATTTTACATTCAGGAAATATCAGACTGATGCGGGTTTGTGACGTCACAGCTGACTGGTCCACGTTCGCGGTAAGAACTGAGCTGTGACGTCATTGTCCGTATCTGTCATTTGTTATTGAATGTAAAATAAATTAAAACTCAATGAGATCGGCTAAATCAAGATTGATATTTAAGTATCTTAGGATATTAACGTGTTTTTTTTGGTTGAATTTGTGGTGACTGGTACGGCTTTAGTTTTACAATATTTTTTGATATATTTTATTCCCGGTGTACACCAGGTTGTTCACATGGCTCTGTACCGCAGTCAACACTCGCACACTGACCACGTGCACGATGACCAGCCACATCACGACACCAGCTTCGTGTCACAAGATCTGCACAACGACAAACGTACGTAACCTGATGCATTGGTTTTTATTTAAGAAAAATTAATAATAATATAAAAAATTCCTATTATCTTTATATATACTTTAATTTCTTATTGCGCTTATGATTATACAAAACATTCTAATTGAAATTACATTTTAAGGCATAGACAACATGAAAACAAATGCATTTATATCACAAAACACTTGATGGGACTTACATAAATAACTTTAGTTTGTCTCAAAACCCAACTGTAGCGCCGTAGCAGTGATCACAAAATTTCTATTTATGCAACCCGCACAACATTTTTTTACTTTTTTTTTTTTTTTTTTTTTGCATGTTTCTGATGTCAGAAACATGAATTGCAAATTGCATACTTTACAGTATTTTCACGGTCTCTTGTGGGGCCACATTTACATTTTGGTAAAAATTGTCATCAGTTTTGGAGATACTATTTTTTTATCACTAAATATCATAAATACTTTTTATTATTGTCTTCATGTACGGATTGTGATTGGCTGTAAATATTTGCTGACTTCTTATTATTATACTTTGCAGTGACGACGTCCAGTGGTTCAGGTCACGGTCACTCACACTGCCCGCCTGCCACGATATCGGAGCAAGAGCCTCGACCTGGTACACGTAACTCTTTGCTCCGTCAGTCTGCGGGGCAACATCACTACGGAGCAACCGAGTGTCACAGTGCGCACCCAGTCGCACAGAAAGTAAGTCACATAATTTTAGTTTATTTGTGTGATATATGTGCATGTTTCATCATGTTTGCTGTGAAAACTGCTCGCCATGCATGATAAGATAATAACCATGAAAAAAACTAAATCTTACTTTGATATAACAGAGCGAGCACACACCGCTGATATAGTGGTCAGTTGTCTCAGTGACCAGTGGTTTAGTTACTGTGTTGTCCACTGCTCGCCATGCATGATAAATAACAAAACTTAATCTTACTTTGATATAACAGAGCGAGCACACACCGCTGATGTAGTGGTCAGTTGTCTCAGTGACCAGTGGTTTAGTTACTATGTTGTCCACTGCTCGCCATGCATGATAAATAACAAAACTTAATCTTACTTTGATATAACAGAGCGAGCACACACCGCTGATGAGCTCCGAGGTGGTCAGCTCTCCTCCTCTCTCAGTGACCAGTGGTTTCCTCGCTCTGGTCGCTCTCTCTATCCACGCCGTCACTGAAGGACTGGCCATAGGACTGCAGAACTCACCGGGAAATGTCTTTGTTCTACTGGGCGCGGTGAGTCAACTTAATACTTCAGCTGTAGTAACAACGTCTCTCTGTCTGTCTGTCTCTCTCTCTCTCTCTCTCTCTCTCTCTCTCTCTCTCTCTCTCTCTCTCTCTCTCTCTCTCTCTCTCTCTCTCTCTCTCTCTCTCACACACACACACATGTAGGTACATAGAGATGAAATGAATAATTCAAGTACGAATGTAATTTATGCTGCATTTATATCGTTATAGCAAAAATATGCTTACATTATAAAAGCATAAAAATAATTATATAATCTATATGTTTTATACTCTATAAGGTACCAATGTCTAATAAAATAACATTAATAAATAAATACTACAGCATAATTATTATGCACAGATTATGCTGTGTTGAACAAACTTTTCTGAAAATGAGCTGCATAATTATTGTTTCCTTAATTGCACAAACACACACATATAGACTCTCTCTGGACTCTGGACACTGGACACAAACATGATTTTAAACACACATAGACTCTCTCTGGACTCTGGACTCTGGACACTGGACACTGGACACAAACGATCGAAACACGCGCTACTGCAACTTTTATTCATATTGAAAAAAAATTTCAAATTAAAAGTATTATTATAGTTAAGAAAAAAAAAATTGGGTCCACATATATGTCATGTTAAGTGACAGAAGTATTTCTGCATTGATTGCTGTTTGTTCATTTAATAATCTATTTCATTTTACAGCAATATTGATCTATACAAAAGTTCGATTTATAATAAATTTTATCCGGCCCCATATTGTAGGGGTTAAAAAATTTCTCACTCATGCTTACTGCATTATTGAAAAACATTCAATCGATATATTGTTGTTATAATTTTTATTGTAAAAAAAATAGCTGAAAATTATTACATTGTAATTTTTTAATATATTATGGTATCCAGTTAATATGTTAATGTATGGTTAATGTTTTTGAAACATTAACTATAATGGAACTCTTATTTATCAAATAACATTTCGAGGAGGAAAGTAAATGGATCCGAGGTTATCGGTTTAGCACGTGGGGTGACGCGGGGAATTAGCTAAGGGTCCCCTAATTTAACATTTTAAGCTTATCGGGGAAAAACAATTAAGCTTCTTGCGATTTTTGAGAAAACTTCTCCGCCAACTTCGGAGAAATTTAAATGACAAACACTAGACATACATACTTTTACGTGTTTTAAGCCATAGTCATTTTTAAGCATTTAAACCGATAACCTGTATTGAAAAAATTTACCTTTAGATATGCAGTAAGAAAAGAAAGAAGAAGAAGAAGAAAAAAAAAAAAAAAAAAAAAAAACGAGCGACATAATATATAATTTAGTAAGTTAACTTTGTATTTGGCAGGTAGCTACTCACAAGTTCGTGATCGCGTTCTGCCTGGGCATGGAGATGGCTGCTGGCTGGGGCTCCACAAGGTCTGCTCTCAGGTACCACATCATTTTCATGACGGTATTCTCCGGTATGTCGGCGCTCGGCATCCTCATTGGACTGCTGCTATCGGGCAATGCACCGCAGGGACTTTTCTTGCAGGCAAGTCAATTGATAGCAACTCTAGTGACTTTACAACCTCATTGTTTCAAGGACTTTTTGAAGTCGTTTCAAGGACATTTATACAGTAAATGATTTTAACTATTTTACTATAAGCTTTTCATTTGTAAAAAAAAAAAAAAAAAAAATCTCCCAAATTTTTTTTTTACTTATGACGATTCATAAAACACAAAAATATAATTCTCATAAACTTACACACGGAAATAATGAACTACCCGTAATTCATGCTGTAATTATGTCCACTATAACATATAAATAATGCTGAATAGAACATAGAAAATAGGAATGGAGGTAAGGGTAGCATGAAGGAAAAGCTTGTCAAAGCTAGGTCTCTATATTATTTTTTAATACATATTTATCCATATTATTATAGCAAGATTTTGCTTTGTTTTATTTTTATTATTATTTTTTTTTGGTATATAGAAATAGAAAAAAAAAACAGTATTGAGACAGGAGATATTTCAAGAAAATATGTACTATAATATAGGGTGTATCCGCATGACGTCATATTTAATGCAAATTTATTGTTGGAGTAATGAATAGCAAAATGCTGAGCAAAGGACAAACTTCGTTCTAGGCAAACTTATTTGGGAATTTAAATAAGTTAATTTTTTTTGTTATTGCTATTTTTGTCATAAACGTGATACGATATAATTCTATACATATTTACAACAACATCAATATGCTCTCAAAAATATTGCATTTAATATTTTTGATTGGAAAAATGAGTTATTTTGTTATGCTGCCCATATTGAGTCATCCAACATGGCATTGACTTTAACATGAATGCATATACACTATAGAAACACAATTTTTCATGTAAAAAAAAAAAAAAAAAGGTAAAAATTAAATTTTTATTTTCATGAAGCGCCCTAATTGTCATGTACCCTTATTTGCAGGCACTACAAGCCCTGGCAGCCGGTACTTTGCTGTACGTGACGTTCTGTGAGGTCCTACCACGTGAGAGAGCAAAGTGTCATGCGGGAGGATTACAGTTTCTAGCTGTCTTCGCAGGATTTATCATCATGTTGACTTTGGACTCTGTTGGTCAGTTGATATCAATCAAAATTATACTTGCATGTTCAAGTTAGTAGTCAGGGTACTGACGTCGGCCATAAGACTCAAACTTTTATCGTCAAAAAAAATCTGAAAATTTGCACAGCTTGCGACAATTTCAAATATACGAAGATTCTGGAGGGATGCCGTTCAAATTAATTTTATATGATATTTGAAATTTGAAGCATATAAGGCCCAATGTTAATTTCAAAATTTTTTTCCTCTTTTTTTTCTGGACGGTCAAACATCATGAAATTTGTATGACGACTAGGTGTGACCCTAAACTACACAATGACACCAAAATTAGACCCAAAACATTTCTAGTTTTTGAGATATATGGTCAATACCTTATTCCCTTAAGTGGTTCCAATGAATTTAATTTATTAATATTATTTTCTTTTTATTTTTTAATAGCAGTTGTGATATATAAAGTGGTTTTGACTATTTCAATATATAGAACCACATATATGCATCCAATCTTCAATATAATAAAGACACTTCAGTTACCAATCCTAACTTATTTGAGACAACACTTTTAAGTTATTATGAAGTAGCTAAAATATTGCACTTTAGCAAATTATTAACAATAGCTAATTTAAGTTGAAATAGCTGAAAAAAACTTAAATGAACTTAAATCATAGGTATTTTTAACAACTTGCTAAAATGCATTCTTTTAGCTTCTCATAATAACTTAAAAGTGTATAATATCTTAAATATAAGTTAGTATTCGTAACTAAAGTAATGCACCATTTTTTAGAGTGCTTTTTTTGAGCGAGTTCCTAAATTGTCTTTACAATTTTTTTTTAAGAGCTAACATTTAGCACTGAAGAAATAACGTTTATACTAACAAGTTACTGTTAAACTTTTGTCAACCAAGTTATTGGTTTGTACTGAAGAGTTACATCTATGTAACTGAACAATTTGTACAATGTATGCATGATTTAAGTCTCACAATTCAGATAACATTTTACTAAAATTATTTTTTAATTTGATCATTGATCACCATACACACATATGCAGTCAATTATACGTGTGCAAATTCATGTTGTATTCGTAAACCATGCTTTATTGCAACAAAAAATGCGCATTACATTTGATTAACCAAAGTTGATCGTCATTTTAGTGGCAAAGAACATGAGGCTTTACGAAACAGCATTTGTGACAACTTTACTTTTTTTTTAAACTTTTTTAGATTAAAAAAAAAAAAAGTAAATAAAAAATATATTTTATAATTTTTATTATTTTCAATTGCAGTTCCCCACGGCGATGAAAACCCAGACACCATGTTAAACGTAACAAGCTTACCGTAGATGAAAATTACAAGAATTAATATACTTCAAGTTAGAGAGATCTCAACTTCAAGTACTATAGGGTGTTTTCATTCTGTCTCTACTTATAGGGTGTTTTCATTGATGTTAAGTCGACGTCATAAGTGAGTACTAAATAACATTGGCCAGTATAGGAAAAATGGCACATTTTGCCAGTTTAAAAATACTTAGCAATATTGTTGAGAGCATTGATGTTGTTAACAGATTGAATTAGTAACTCAAGTAAGTGAGAAAAATAATAATGACTAAAAAAAAAAAAAAACTTATTTTCCGAAGAAAATAACCAAAAACTAGGTTTGTCCTATGCTGAGCAATTTTATTTGTTGCTCAAATATGGCCTTGAAGCGCACTTATTATGACGTCATGCGCACACACCCTATACATTACAGTGACGATGTAACCAAGTGTTAAATTTGAGTGCTGGACATATAGAATATTATGTAGCGGTGGAAGTATATAGGAAATATGACAAGCTTTTTATATTATATATGAAATTTATTGTATAAAAATTATTTAACTATAAGATATTATATATTTTTATTTACCATTATTCTATATCTGATATAGTAATGATTATTTTTATACTTATAAATATTAAAAATGTAAAAGAAATAAAAAATAAAATGTGAAAATAAAAAAAATAAAAAAATAAAATAAAAAAAATAAAAAAATAAAATTTATTATTTAAAATAATAAAAAAATATATTAATAAAAAGTAAAGTGAACAAAATAATTTTTTTAAATTTTTTTTAGATATATGGAGGGCTAATTTTTTTAATAATATTATAATATATATATATATATATATATATATATATATATATATATATATATATATATATATATATATATATATATAATATATATATACACATACAGGGCCGGCTTGGGGCACGTTGGCCCGGTCTGGCAATCTGGGAATTGGCCCGCAAATGCTGGGGGGTCTGGGGGGCGCCAGCCTCCCAGCTTGCGCCGCAGGCGAAAATTTTTTTTAAAAGGGGGCGTGGCACTGGTTTTTACGCTAATTTTGAATTAAATTTTAATTTTTTCACATTTTTTAAAATAATGTGTAACGAACACTATTATATATTGAAAAATAAGTATGCAATTGAACCATGACATTATTTTGATATACTACGATCTACATGACCTTCGGCCAACTTTAAAAAAATATTAGACAAAAATTGATGTATGATAGAAAACAAACTATATTGAAGGAAATTGTTATAATGTAATGATTTAATTGAAGTATGGGTAAAAAAAAGAAAAAAAAAGGGGGGGGGCAGAACAGGGATTTGTAAATTTATAATTATAGGTGTAGATAACTTAAAATTTTTTCGAATGGTTTGACTTGAAAGAGCTTGATTTTGAGCTTAAATTTGAAAAAAACGAGCCATTACTTGGGGAAATCAATATTTAGGCCAAAATTAATAAAAAAAAAAAAAAAAGGCTCAATTCTCATTATATACAAAAATTTATTTTTATTTTGAAGACAAAAGTTGTAATTTATTATTATTTTTAAGTATTAACAATTGATTTTACATGCTATAGAGAATTATAAATATATTGTACTGAAAAAAAAAAGGTTTTATCATTTTTTTTTATCTTGTATTCTTTGCAAATGCTTTTTTTTAACGAGTCATTTACGGGCTCATCTCGTGTTTAGAAATATATATTTAATAATAAATATATTTTTTATAAATAATACAAATAAAATATAAATATAGGGCTATGAATTTAATAACTTTCCAGAATATAATCTTTTATTTACATACTATAGTGCAGCAAGAAGTATTGGAAAAAACGCAAATACGACGGCTTAAAAAGAAGGGTTTAATTGAAACTGTTAATTAAAAAAATGATATCACTTCTTTTCAAATAATAAAAAAGTGAGCTATTTTTCAAAGTACCTTTGAACTTTTTTTAAATGATTTTTTTTCCATCAGAACCAAAGGCCCGCAAAAGCAAAGTCCCTATCCAGGAGCCCGCGGATTAACTTGTACGGCCTTATGCCTAGCTGGCCCAAGTGCATAAAAAAAATTTAGTTGGCTTGGAATGATCTCAATGCATTTTTTTTTTTTTTTTAGTTACAATAAAAATGCGCATTTCAAGTATTTTGTGTGCATGCATCATAGATTAAATTCATATGATACAAAATTAAAATTAAAAAAATATGCTGGCAAAGGTTTTAAAGTTTAGTTGTTTTTTCTTCTCTCTCTCTCTCTCTCTCTCTCTCTCTCTCTCTCTCTTTTTTTCTTTTTTTTTTTTTTTTACTAATTAAGAGCAAGCAAAAAGGCCCGCAAAGTCAAAAGCCCGGGCCGCGGGATCCCGGCCTTACGTCTTATGCCAAGCCGGCCCTGATCAGATTCATTATTAGATTTTTCACTTTCACTACCCTGCTGCCGTAAAGAGTTACCTCGAGGGATTTATATCTCTCTGAAAAAAGTGTATGACAACTCTGAATTCAGACTGATTTTTTCCTTCATATTTCTTGCCTTTATGCAATACAAATAATAAATACAACCGTGTATCATCTTGTAACAGCAATATACATTCATTAAGCCGATTTTTAAAAACAATTACGACGTTTTTTGTTTATTTATGAAATTGAATTCGATCTTAAAATACTCTTATCACTCTTTTCTAAGACGACGCTCTACTTTCGCGCCGCGCGTCGCACCCAATCAGTGTTCCACCAATCACAGAGCCGCTACTAGGTCACGTGATAAAATTTTCATGTCCGATTGAAATGTTTGTTTTGCGTTGTTGTGCCGGCGTTTTGTTCCTGGAAATATTAATCTTTTAAATAAAAGTGCAGCCAAATTTTGTTAAGAAATATATTATCTACATCATTAAGGTATGATAAAATGATGTGTAATAGTTCTGGTAACTAATATTTCGTCGTTAAGCTAAGGAAATCTCTTCTTTTTTTCATGTTTTGCTGGTGAGCGAGAAGTCTATTGTAATTTTTGCCACAATTTCACCAAATTTCTTATTGAATTGCGGTCAAGAGAAGCAAAAATTTGCACTTTGATAGATAAGTATGATCTTTTTTTTATTCCGTAGTCCGTAGTAACTTCCATGTATTGTTTTTATATGTTATAAACAGTTTGTTGACCTGTAAATCTTACGCATGAAATCGTATACATTCATTACCGGTATATGTATGTACTATATGCATACACACACACAATACATACATATATACACTTGTGTTATGCATAATACTGTGATAATACCGGTATACAATGTTACTGCAATGTATGTGTGTATGCATGTATGTATTAGACCTATCCTAAGTATGATAATGGCCATGCAAACTTATCATACTATGATGAATGGTATGAATTATTATTGATTTTAGATCACTTTGTCAGTCCACCGGCAAGATGTATCAGTGCTAACGTAAGTACATAATACCTATGTACATCCACCATACCATGAATAGTATGTATTTTTGTTGATTTCAGATCACTGTGTCAGTCCACGAGAGTGATGTATCAGTCCTAACGTGAGTACATAATACCCATGTACATCAACCATACTATGAATAGTATGTATTATTGTTGATTTCAGATCACTGTGTCAGTCCACGAGAGTGATGTATCAGTGCTGACGTAAGTACATAATACCCATGTACATCAACCATACTATGAATAGTATGTATTATTGTTGATTTCAGATCACTATGTCAGTCCACCGGGGGGATGTATCAGTGCTGACGTAAGTACATAATACTCATGTACATCAACCATACTATGAATAGTATGTATTATTGTTGATTTCAGATCACTGTGTCAGTCCACGAGAGTGATGTATCAGTGCTGACGTAAGTACATAATACCCATGTACATCAACCATACTATGAATAGTATGTATTATTGTTGATTTCAGATCACTATGTCAGTCCACCGGGGGGATGTATCAGTGCTGACGTAAGTACATAATACTCATGTACATCAACCATACTATGAATAGTATGTATTATTGTTGATTTCAGATCACTATGTCAGTCCACCGGGGGGATGTATCAGTGCTGACGTGAGTACATAATACTCATGTACATCAACCATACTATGAATAGTATGTATTATTGTTGATTTCAGATCACTGTGTCAGTCCACGAGAGTGATGTATCAGTGCTGACGTAAGTACATAATACCCATGTACATCAACCATACTATGAATAGTATGTATTATTGTTGATTTCAGATCACTATGTCAGTCCACCGGGGGGATGTATCAGTGCTGACGTAAGTACATAATACTCATGTACATCAACCATACTATGAATAGTATGTATTATTGTTGATTTCAGATCACTATGTCAGTCCACCGGGGGGATGTATCAGTGCTGACGTAAGTACATAATACTCATGTACATCAACCATACTATGAATAGTATGTATTATTGTTGATTTCAGATCACTATGTCAGTCCACCGGGGGGATGTATCAGTGCTGACGTAAGTACATAATACTCATGTACATCAACCATACTATGAATAGTATGTATTATTGTTGATTTCAGATCACTATGTCAGTCCACCGGGGGGATGTATCAGTGCTGACGTAAGTACATAATACTCATGTACATCAACCATACTATGAATAGTATGTATTATTGTTGATTTCAGATCACTATGTCAGTCCACCGGGGGGATGTATCAGTGCTGACGTAAGTACATAATACTCATGTACATCAACCATACTATGAATAGTATGTATTATTGTTAATTTCAGATCACTGTGTCAGTCCACGAGAGTGATGTATCAGTGCTGACGTAAGTACATAATACCCATGTACATCAACCATACTATGAATAGTATGTATTATTGTTGATTTCAGATCACTATGTCAGTCCACCGGGGGGATGTATCAGTGCTGACGTAAGTACATAATACTCATGTACATCAACCATACTATGAATAGTATGTATTATTGTTGATTTCAGATCACTATGTCAGTCCACCGGGGGGATGTATCAGTGCTGACGTGAGTACATAATACTCATGTACATCAACCATACTATGAATAGTATGTATTATTGTTGATTTCAGATCACTGTGTCAGTCCACGAGAGTGATGTATCAGTGCTGACGTAAGTACATAATACTCATGTACATCAACCATACTATGAATAGTATGTATTATTGTTAATTTCAGATCACTATGTCAGTCCACCGGGGGGATGTATCAGTGCTGACGTAAGTACATAATACTCATGTACATCAACCATACTATGAATAGTATGTATTATTGTTAATTTCAGATCACTATGTCAGTCCACCGGGGGGATGTATCAGTGCTGACGTAAGTACATAATACTCATGTACATCAACCATACTATGAATAATATGTATTATTGTTAATTTCAGATCACTGTGTCAGTCCACGAGAGTGATGTATCAGTGCTGACGTAAGTACATAATACCCATGTACATCAACCATACTATGAATAGTATGTATTATTGTTGATTTCAGATCACTGTGTCAGTCCACCGGGGGGATGTATCAGTGCTGACGTAAGTACATAATACCCATGTACATCAACCATGCTATGAATAGTATGTATTATTGTTAATTTCAGATCACTGTGTCAGTCCACGAGAGTGATGTATCAGTGCTGACGTAAGTACATAATACTCATGTACATCAACCATACTATGAATAGTATGTATTTTTGTTGATTTCAGATCACTGTGTCAGTCCACCGGGGGGATGTATCAGTGCTGACGTAAGTACATAATACTCATGTACATCAACCATACTATGAATAGTATGTATTATTGTTGATTTCAGATCACTGTGTCAGTCCACCGGGGGGATGTATCAGTGCTGACGTAAGTACATAATACCCATGTACATCAACCATGCTATGAATAGTATGTATTATTGTTGATTTCAGATCACTGTGTCAGTCCACCGGGGGGATGTATCATTGCATTGCCGTTTATCTAATATATTTTTTTTTCAGTGTCAACAACAGTTGACGGACTGGTACCGAGGACCCAGGCCATCATTGCCATGACTTTGTAAAATGAAACTGATTTATAAATAGTAATTTTTTTTTCAGTGTCAACAACAGTTGACGGACTGGTACCGAGGACCCAGGTCATTATTGCCATGACTTTTTTATAAAGCTGACTGATGAATGTTTACTTCTTTTTTTCAGTGTAAAAGACAGTTGACGGTCTGGTACCGAGGACCCAGGCCATCATTGCCATGACTTTGTTATAAAACTGACTGATGAATAGTAACTTTTTTTTTCAGTATCAACAACAGTTGATGGACTGGTACCATGGATGCAGGCCATCATTTTATTGACTGATGAATAATTTTTTTTTTCAGTGTCAACAACAGTTGACGGACTGGTACCGAGGACCCAGGCCATTATTGCCATGACTTTTTTATAAAACTGACTGATGAATAGTAACTTTTTTTTTCAGTATCAACAACAGTTGATGGACTGGTACCATGGATGCAGGCCATCATTTTATTGACTGATGAATAATTTTTTTTTCCAGTATCAACAACAGTTAACGGACTGGTACCGAGGACCCAGGCCATTATTGCCATGACTTTTTTATAAAACTGACTGATGAATAGTAACTTTTATTTTTATTTTTTTCCAGTATCAACAACAGTTAACGGACTGGTACCAAGTACCCAGGCCATTATTGCCATGACTTTTTTATAAAACTGACTGATGCATGGTAACTTTTTTTTTTCAGTGTCAACAACAGTTGACGGACTGGTACCGAGGACCCAGGCCATCATTGCCATGACTTTGTTATAAAACTGACTGATGAATAGTAACTTTTTTTTTTTTTTTCAGTATCAACAACAGTTGACGGACTGGTACCATGGATGCAGGCCATCATTTTATTGATTGATGAATAATTTTTTTTTCAGTGTCAACAACAGTTGACGGACTGGTACCGAGGACCCAGGCCATCATTGCCATGACTTTTTAATAAAACTGACTGGTGAATAGTAATTTTTTTTATTTTATTTTTTTCCAGTATCAACAACAGTTAACGGACTGGTACCGAGGACCCAGGTCATTATTGCCATGACTTTTTTATAAAGCTGACTGATGAATGTTAACTTTTTTTTTTCAGTGTAAAAGACAGTTGACGGACTGGTACCGAGCACCCAGGCCATTATTGCCATGACTTTTTTATAAAACTAACTGATGAATAGTAACTTTTTTTTTTCAGTATCAACAACAGTTGACGGACTGGTACCGAGGACCCAGGCCATCATTGCCATGACTTTGTTGTAAAACTGACTGATGAATAGTAATTTTTTTTTTTCAGTATCAACAACAGTTGACGGACTGGTACCGAGGACCCAGGCCATCATTGCCATGACTTTGCCATTAAACTGACTGATGAATAATTATTATTTTTTTTCAGTATCAACAACAGTTGAAGGACTGGTACGGAGGACCCAGGCCATCATTGTATTGACTTTATTATCATTCCGGCTAATGATAACAGTCATTTTAATTATTATAGCGCAGTATTTTTGTTTTATTTTTACATAAACTTGTGTTTCTGTTTAGACATTTACTGCCTGACCTAAGTGACGTGCCCTGCTGAAGTTCAAATTTTTTTAATATTATTTGTTTTTTACTATAATTTATGTATATTAGGATACTGATTTCGTAGCCATATTACCTTGAAAAGATGGAACATGTTTTTTTGATTTTTTTTATACTAATTTTGTGTCTAAGTGTTGACTGCCTGACCTATACGTGACCTCAGACGAAATTCGAAGAGTAAAATGACTAATTTGCGCCCTAAGTAGCTGAAATTCCTGGAATTTAACAGATCTGCAATAAACTTAAAAAAGAGCTCTGAAAATAGCTCTTACCGGTCTGAAAAAAGAGCTCTGAATAGTGTCTCATTTGACCGATCTGCCAGTAACTCTTTCAGAGCTCTTTTGTAAGAGTTCTTAACTCTTAATTAAGAGTTAAAAAGAGTGATTAAAAGAGCTCTTTTCGGCAGCAGGGTACGTATACTAATTTTTTTCATAACTAAGATTTTCATTTCTCTGCTCTGTCTCTGAATTAAATAAACTGTTGAAGTAGAAAAACTATTATATTGTGCTGCAAATTTTTGAGTATATTTAAATTATTGTCTTCTTCTTTCTTTCTTTCTTTCTTTCTTTCTTTCTTTCTTTCTTTCTTTCTTTCTTTCTTTCTTTCTTTCTTTCTTTCTTTCTTTCTTTCTTTCTTTCTTTCTTTCTTTCTTTCTTTTCTTTTTTTTTTTTTTTTTCTTTCTTTTTCTTTTTTTTTTTTCTGGCCCGCTTGGCCCGCAATGACGTTGGCCCGGTCTGCGATCGCAGACCTCGTCTTATGGCCAAGCCGACCCTGTACACATACACACGTCCCAACTTGCATACAAGAGGTTGTGAGTTCGACCCCAGCCACCGACTAGAGGTTTCCACGGAAGTTTAAACTGAAATAGTTTATTTGAAACGGCTGGCTGGTTAATTATGACAATTTGGCAGCTAATTAAGTTTTTTTGATAAAGTATAAACAAGACAAGCATTTTTTTTATTTCTTGATAGCGAAAACACTTTGATAAGATATATTAAAATTTTTCTTTATTTTATATGTAAATTACAAGATAAAAATAACTGTCAGTGGAATAAATCAAAATTGTCATAAATAAATAAATAAAATGCGTTTTTTTTACATTTATGTAAATATAAATAATAAATTTAAGAAAATAACTAAACTTTATCATTTAAATAGGTTAGAGAGAGAGAGAGAGAGAGGGAGGAAGAGAGGGAGACTAGAGGGAGACTCTGAGAGACGAGAGAGAGAGAAGGCCCTTGAAGTTTTAAAAATTCGTGGAGTCACTATACATTATGCCTTTCTACCCGATTTTTTTTTCTTTTGATTTTTATATACAAAAATGTGAAATATACAGAAATGAAAACTTGTAACATAATATTCCAACCTTATTATGGCTTTCATGTTTTTGTATGTGATCGAAACTACGCATTTTATAAATAATAAAAATATAAAATTAATATGATATTGATTGTGTTTATTTAATTCAATAGCATTGATATTTATTATTATTGTTATTCAAGTACTAATATTGCCACTGATTCTTTTTTTACACTATATTAAAAATATCGGAATTTATAATCTATGAAAGATACGAAATTGAATGTGATTTTTACTATTTCAATTTTTACAAGATTTTTCATACCGGCATACCGACATTCATCCCTTATAGGCGTAGAAACAGCGTAGAACACCTTGAACAAAAAAGTTGCGTAATATCCTAACAAACCGAAAATCAACGTTGATTTGGCCGGAGTCATTGATTTCTAATTTATTTTACATTCACAAAATGGCACAAGCGGCCACTGACGTCACAGCTCGCCTGGTCCACGCGCAAGTAAACCGGGCGAGCTGTGACGTCATTGACCGCCAGCGGCATTTTGTGAATGTAAAATAAATTAGAAATTAATGACTCCGGCCAAATCAACGTTGATTTTCAGGTTTGTTAGGATATTACACAACTTTTTTGTTAACTTTGGCCACTAAAAGTTACCATGCAAATAGCGTGAGATGGTTCTGAAGATACGTGAAGCGGAGTATATAAGGGGGCGTGGCAAACGTTGATTTAATTTTTTAATTAAAAGGAAAAGATGCTCCATACAACATTTACAATTATTAAATAGTATATAGTACTAAATAGTGGATTAAACACAACTTCACAAATTTATAGTGTTTGTGGTCCTTTATTTTGTGGTCCATTTTAAACTATAGAAAAAGGAGCCAAAAAGATCGGAATGATCAAAATGTTAGCGGAAGTTTGAAAATTAGCCTTTGAGTTTATTTGAGCTTGATTTTCATTAAGAAAAAGTTGTTTTTAAGGATAAAATAAATAAATTAATTTTTAATAATATTCGATCTCAACACCTTATTTTATATATATAAAAAAAAAGTTCTATCGTCATACGACAAATGAAATGAATCCATTTTCAAAATTGTAACTTAATTAACTCGTTCTACACACAACTCTCGGCCAACTTAAAAAATGTCCCTTTGTTAAAAACATCTGATCATGACGTCATTACCTGTCTACTACGTTAATAAGTGTGGTTGATCATTATAAAAGATAAGTATGGATGATCATTATATGTATGGTTGTTATTTCTTCGTTTACAACTTATTAGACCTGATAAGAATAATAAACCAGACCTTCAGCAAAAAAAAAAAAAAAAAATCCTTCAATTTTATTGGCTCAAAAACACAATTAAGATGAACCAATGAATGTGTCTAATTTTGTAGTCAGCCAATCACTGTTAATTAAACTTACTATATACCTTACATCTAAACTCTAATAAATACTTTTTAAAAATCTACAAGAATTAAAAAAAAAAAAAAAAAAAAAAATAGAATTTATGTAAAAAAAAATAAAAAAAACGCGAACTTAAATTTGTGAGGTAAAAGTTTTTATTTACAATATTTAATAATATAAAACGATCGTGATGAGGTACAAAATATTTAAGGCACATTATATATAAATATTGTGTGTAACACAGGGGGCAAGTTAGTAAGTAAGGCACTTGGTTATCATTATATCAATATAAAATATCATTACATATCTATACACAGCTAGGGGGCAAGTTATTAAGTAAGGCACTTTTGGTTATCATTACAGTATATCAATATAATATATGTCATATATTACATATAGTTCACTAATAAAACGACAACATAACAGTTTGGAGGTCGACTTTAAAGCAATAGACCAGAGAAAACCATTAGCATTTACATCACAAAACACTTGATGTACATAAATAACTTTAGTTTGTCTCAAATTAACACAACAGTATAGCTCCGTAGCAGTGATCAGAAAATTCAATTTATGCAACCCGTACAATAATAATAATAATAGTTTTTGCATGTTTCTGATGTTTTGAAGGTTTAGTCCCATAAGAGCCGATAACATAAAATACTGTATTCGATAGATCGAATGTTATGACTGTGTATTGTATGGTGTGTTGTTCTTTCATGCATGATTAATATTCGAGTCCTCGCGTGAGTTCGCATTGTATGTCGTTCTGGGAGTAGACTCGAGTCTGTTACGTTCTTCTCTTGCGTGATCCAGTGCGGGCCGGGCCGGGCCCTTTACTTTCGGGTACTTGGGTATATATCGCTTCCCCGAGGCTTACTTTGGCTTTGTGCAATTGAGGAGCGTGACCTTAGCATGCCACCCTGAACATGGACAAACACGTCATAATCACGAATAGTCACGCAAATTGCATACTTTACAGTTTTTTCACGCTCTCTTGTGGGGCTACATTAACATTCTGGTAAAAATTGTCATCAGTTTTGAAAATCCCATTTCGTGTTTATTCATTAAAACGCAAATGTTGCTTTATGTGGTCTATGACTTGAAGCAAATTTGCTGACATATATCCGCTTCCGTTTCTACTTACTACACATGCGCGCGCAGTACGTTGGAACGGAAGCGGAAGGAAATTGCTTGGGGACTCCAAACAGTTGTTTTCTTTATTAGTCAAAATTTCTTTATATTTTTGTTCATTTATTTAAATTGGTACATTTTAACAATTTAAATTTATTTTAACTTTAAAAAAAAAAAAAAAAAAAAAAAAATTCTTGCATGCTCGAGTACAAATAGTAAATTAATATATAATTAGTATTGTTGCAATTAAAAACCGGTTCAAGTATACACCGCCAAAAAAAAAAAAAAAAAGGTAAAAATGAATCAATTATCATCTATGGTGCTAATTAAATTCGTTTAGCATGTAAAATAATTTTTTCTTAATAGTCGTAAGGTAAGAAATGTTTAATTTAATTGAAAACTTCTGTCTTTATATATAAAAGAAAAGTTGATTTATATTTTTAATTAATTATATATCGATGCATACCCGTCGAAATGTACTTAAAAAATGTGTTCCAAACGACCGATACTTGACAACTTCCAAGTTCATTCATTCCCCTGTTAAAACTAAAACACGTAGAAGCACCAAACGTACGTAGATCGTCATTTGGAGTCAAATTTGTCAAGTGTACCGAGTTCAGACTTTTTTTGTCCGGCCAAGATTCTCACTCTTGGATCTTGTCGGCTGGTTCGAATATAATTAAATAATTTTACACTTATTTTCGTATTTTAATTAATATTTTAATATTTAAAATTTTATTATACAACATAATTTTTTAATACATCAATATTTTTATTTCCATATTTTTCGAATACTGATTTTTTTTTTAATTTAAAGAATAATTTTCTTTATAAATAATATAACATTTTTTTTTTAATTTAACTATTCAATTTTCTTTAAAAAACATAAAAATTTATATTGATTTAAATAAATATATTTTTTTATTTCTATTTTCACTGTTTTTTCATCATTTTAATATCTTCAATGATTTTTGGAAGATCAATCCAAAGTTTATAGGCAATAAAATTTTGTGAGTTCTTTCACCAAATCTATTAAAGGTGTAGAACACCTTGAAAAAAAAAAGTTGCGTAATATCCTAAGAAACCTGAAAATCAACTTTGATTTGGCCGAAGTCATTGATTTCTAATTTATTTTACATTCACAAAATGCCACTGGCGGTCACTGACGTCACAGCTCGCCCGGCTTGCGCGCACCGGCCAAATCAACGTTGATTTTCAGGTTTGATAAGATATTACAAAACTTTTTTGTTCATATGTATATATGTAATAATACAATATATTATCGAGTATGTTATATACAAAACTTTTAGTGTGACCTGCAAATTTTGAATATTTCTGTTTCGACGGGTATAAACATCGATAAGTTGTTTCATATTTCATCAATATTATCCAACACAGGAGCACAAAATTATTGTGATTGTACATAGACAGTGATGATGAAAATTTTAATCAATTTAAAAATTTAGAAAGCAAGAATTAAATAAACCGTTAATAATAATTTGATAATAATTTTACTACAGTAAATTTCTATAAGCCAACATAAAAATGGTAAATAATTTATATTAATTAAGTTATAAAACACAAAGACTGCCGCTATAGCTAAGCTGATATTTGATTATAATATACATTCAGCTCCCAGCAAACTTCAAGTGCATGTCGCTGTTCACACACAAAATTATCATGTTATATTTTACCACTCAAAATCTCGCGCTAAATTTGCAATGTTTTAGTTGTGAGTTTGCTGGGCTAATAACAAGGTCCGTATATAAGAGGTTAGATCAACCTACGTCACAGCCAAGGTCTGTATATAAGAGGTTAGATCAACCTGGAAAAGTTTTGGCCAAGGTCGCGCAGCTTAAAGGAGTTCACCAACTGGTGAACGCTGGTGCACGGCATTGTATTGGCTTAGAATCAAGTACATCCGTCACAAAATAAAATCAACTGCGCCAGTTTTGTGCTGCGCTTGATCTACCTCTTTATTATATGGACCTTGGGTTAACAATAATACTTTGTACGTAGGTTACTGTGTAATCAACATTTAAATATCTTTCAGTAAATAACCACAATGTAAGTTTTCTTACAATAAAATCAACTGCGCCAGTTTTGTGCTGCGCTTGATCTACCTCTTTATTATATGGGCCTTGGGTTAACAATAATACTTTGTACGTAGGTTACTGTGTAATCAACATTTAAATATCTTTCAGTAAATAACCACAATGTAAGTTTTCTTACAATAAAATCAACTGCGCCAGTTTTGTGCTGCGCTTGATCTACCTCTTTATTATATGGGCCTTGGGTTAATAATAATACTTTGTACGTAGGTTACTGTGTAATCAACATTTAAATATCTTTCAGTAAATAACCACAATGTAAGTTTTCTTACAATAAAACCAACTGCGCCATAGTTCTGTGCTGCGCTTGATCTACCTCTTTATTATATGGACCTTGGGTTAATAATAATACTTTGTACGTAGGTTAATTACTGTGTAATCAACATTTAAATATCTTTCAGTAAATAACCACAATGTAAGTTTTCTTACAATAAAACGAACTGCGCCATAGTTCTGTGCTGCGCTTGATCTACCTCTTTATTATATGGACCTTGGGTTAACAATAATACTTTGTACGTAGGTTAATTACTGTGTAATCAACATTTAAATATCTTTCAGTAAATAACCACAATGTAAGTTTTCTTACAATAAAACAAACTGCGCCAGTTCTGTGCTGCGCTTGATCTACCTCTTTATTATATGGACCTTGGGTTAACAATAATACTTTGTACGTAGGTTAATTACTGTGTAATCAACATTTAAATATCTTTCAGTAAATAACCACAATGTAAGTTTTCTTACAATAAAACAAACTGCGCCATAGTTCTGTGCTGCGCTTGATCTACCTCTTTATTATATGGACCTTGGGTTAACAATAATACTTTGTACGTAGGTTAATTACTGTGTAATCAACATTTAAATATCTTTCAGTAAATAACCACAATGTAAGTTTTGTTAAAATACTTTCGATTGTTTTAGAATACATTTACATAAAAATCTCCGCAAGAACGAGTTTATCTCTCGATCTGTTCTGGAGAATTAATTAACATAGGGATCATTATCTTAGGAACAAAAACACTATATATATATATATAGCCATTTTTTAACTTTATTAAATGTGGGCGGGAGTAATTTTCTTTGCCCTTAAATAAATATTATTTAAAAAAAATTGTTCGTATTTTAATAAGGGTGAATATTTAAATGAATGAACTATAATACAGACTCAATTAAAGTGAAAGTCAACAGTGATCAGCGGGCTATTAAACCTCCTCAAAACGCGATCTCAAATGTTTGATTATTAACGCGCTGAGAGAAAAACAAATGCGTTCCATTTGGTAACATGTATTTTACGTCAAATTTCAAGGGACCGTAATGGCCGTAAATATGGCGTATATACGTTCTGCAGCTTCAACTTTGGAAATGGACTTTTGGTCACAAAATACACCCTATATGATATCAATATATATATATATATATGATATCAATATATGATATCAATATGAGCATCTTGTCATTCATATTCCTCTACTTGTGAGCAAAATTCATTACAGCGACTTAGAACCTACGTCACAGCTACAACTTAAATTGCTCTCACGTTGGCGTGTTTGACATTTACTCTTTTTTTTTTTTTTTTTATCTATAAATTAGGAATTCGTATGTATCTGTATAGACGTTAACACATAAAATATGACGTCAAGTATCCCGCCGCGCAAAAATAAGAGCAACTCCAGCTGGCACCAAGCTAGCGTGAGAGCAAGTTGTAGCTGTGACGTAGTCGCTGTAACGGATTTTGTTCTCAGCGCGTTAATAATTAAAATTCTGACTTTTCGGGAGGTTTTAACAACACGATGATCACTTTTAAAACAAATCTTGTTGAATAAAACTTTAATGACTGTCAAATATTTTTAATGGTTTATTAAATTGTGTAAAAAAAAAATAATAAAAAAAAAAAAAAATGAAATATGGCCATAATCAAAACTTGCAGTACCAACTCTAATTCAATGTAAATTTGTTTATATAAATTGATTACAGGAAAGGACACCTCCCCCTTTTTTTAATACAGGTTTTCATGCTGACAAAATTGCGTTTAACATTAAAATCAAAATAAATTAAGATGCACTAAAAGTTACCATCGCAACTTAAACATTTTTACAATTTTTCCGTCCCTTGCTTTATAAATAAATGTTCTGTAAATTAATGTTCATGGAAGACGTTATTTTAAAACTGAGAGCAGTTTTTTGTTCATAAAGTTACACATTTGTTCTTAAAACTAAAATATATTATACAACAAATTTGAAGGCATAGTACAGTACATGCATGCTTGTAATTTTACAATACTCCTCTACTAGTGAAAATTTTAGTCTATTTTTTCTTCTTCCAATTTTATGTACTTTTTTAATTGAATGCCCAAATTGTACATAATTATTATTATATTAAATGCTGGGGAAAAAAAAAAAAAAAAAAAAAAAAAAAAAGTCGAAATCTAGCTTTTAAATATCATCAACATATTCATTGTATTTATGATCAAATAATATCAGGTTATACATATGTTATATGTGTGCTAGCAAATAATATCAGGTTATACATTTAGGAATAGACCAGAGAAAAACACAAGCAATTATATATCACAAAACACTTGATGGGATTTACATACATAAATAACTTTAGTTTGTCTCAAAACCCAACTGTAGCCCCGTAGCAGCGATCAGAAAATTCAATTTATGCAACCCGCACAACATGTTCAAACTAATTTTTTCATGTTTCTGACGTCATAAACATGAATTTTCAAGCAAATTGCATACTTTACAGTTTTTTCAGGCTCTCTCGTGGGGCTACATTAACATTCTGATAAAAATTATCATCAGTTTTGAAGATCCCATTTTGTGTTTATTAATTAAAAAGCACATGTTGTTTTATGTGGTCTAGGGCTATTTGTTATATGTGTGCTAGCAAGACACCGTTTACTTCAAAATTATTATACTAAAAAACTCGACTAAAAATATTCCACTAGTAAAAATTATTCCATTTAAACTTGAAAGCTTGATGTGATGTCGTGTACTTTACCTTCAAGTGAAAGTAAGAAGAAGAAAGCCAGCTGCCTTGCGTGAAGTTCTCATATTTACAAATATAATACGTAGATGTTCAGTCAGATATGACGGTCACTGCTAACTTGTACTCTGGCCAGGAGAATGTGACAGGTAAAACCATCTGTGGACATGAGGAGAGAGGGGTGGGTGTAAGTAAATATATGTACCACATTATGTACGTAGTTCAGTCAAATATGACGGTCACTGCTAACTTGTACTCTGGCCAGGAGAATGTGACAGGTAAAACCATCTGTGAACATGAGGGGGGAGAGGGGGTAAGTAAATATATAATAACCATAAGAAACACACAATGTCTTTCTCTAAACTACACACAACTCTTGAGCCAGCTTAGAAACTTTGCCTTTGTTAAAAACATCTGATCACTACATACATCACTGCATATTTGAGACGTGTATTGGACTTTTACTTATAAATAAATAAATAAATAATCGTCTTTATTCAAAAAAACGCACAGAAAAAAAAATAAAATTTTTGAAAGGGCGAGGTTCAATATGTCTGGCCCACTCTTACACCTAACCCCAACAACTATATTATGTTAACAGGTTGCAAATAAACGTGTCTGATAAACAAGTTGATTAAGCAATTCTGCTCACATTTGCTTGATTATGATTTATTTCAGTAATAAATTTCCCTTCATACGTTCTATTAGATGAATATTAATTAATTATTTTTCAACTAGTTAAAATGTATCAAAATGTTTGAGTTAACAAAAAATATCGTTTTTTGCTTATGTAAAAACTTGACTTGCGACGCAAATGCTTGAAGGGTAAGACGGCTCGTCTTGTATGCCTGGCGAGAGTGGCCGTGTGACAGGAATCTCATTTTATTGGGAAGTCAAATTCTTACACAAGCAAAATACAGTAAATATTAACATAATTATTATTACTTAATTAACTTTAATTAATCATTACTACTTTTAATTAATGTTAAGTGGAAACAAATATAGTGAGGGGTGATGTTAACTGGTCGCAAATAAACCTGTCTGATAAACTAACAAATATTTTGAGGTAGATTAAGCAATTTTGCTCACATCCACTTTATTTCAGTCCCATATTGCTACGTACTATGCACGCTTAGCAAGCCCAAGTACACGCGTATGTAAGCGAGCCTTTTATCACTGAACACACTTTGGCAACGTCTACTATATTTACAATATCAAAATAAAGAAATAGCAGGGGAAAAAAAAAAAAAAAGTGTCAGTTTTATTTAAAATTAAATTGTGAAGCTTAAAAAAATGTTCTATAATTTTGTGTCATATATGAATGCTACAAATTAAAAATAAGCACAGGGTTACCAGTTAATTATGTGTGTAGTTTAAATTAAATCAGAGAAACATGATCTTGCAATATAAGCTCCATACATAAAATATATTGCACTTTGGTTTATGCTTGTACATAGATAAGACGTGCAGAAAACATAAATTTCTTCACTATAATCTGCATTAAATCTCTTGTCAAGTTACTTTTTTATCATTTAGAATACTAGATTGATAATTACCATACCTTATTATCCATGAATTAGACACCAACATGTTGATTTTGTATTTATTTTTATTTTGACGGTTATTTCACGTATCTGACGTCACAATGTACCGCCGCCAATCACAGTAGCCGCTTTGGTCACGTGATAAATTTAAGCCCCTCCCTCAAGTTCTTTACCCCTATCACGACCTCAGCTGTACATTGTGACGTCAGATACGTGATATAACAGTCAAAATGAAAATAAATACAAAATCAACGTGTTGGTGTCTAATTCATGGATAATAAGGTATGGTAATTATCAATCTAGTATTCTAAATGATAAAAAAGTAACTTGAAAAAGTATTTAATATCCCATGAAAGCATAGCCACTTTCCCATGAAAACAGGGTGTATGTGCATGACGTCACATTTAATGCCCTACTTTAGTGAGTAACCTTGCTATGATAAATATAACATCATTCACATACACACTATAATACAAAGTACGTAATATGACGTCATCTACATACATATACTACAGTCCAGTACGTATTACCTGGTCAGGGTTGGTCAGAGGTTCTAAGGTGAGTAACCTTGCTATGATAAATATAACATCATCTACATACACACTATAATACAAAGTACGTAATATGACGTCATCCACATATACTACAGTCCAGTACGTATTACCTGGTCAGGGTTGGTCAGAGGTTCTAAGGTGAGTAACCTTGCTATGATAAATATAACATCATTCACATACACACTATAATACAAAGTACGTAATATGACGTCATCTACATATACTACAGTCCAGTACGTATTACCTGGTCAGGGTTGGTCAGAGGTTCTAAGGTGAGTAACCTTGCTATGATAAATATAACATCATTCACATACACACTATAATACAAAGTACGTAATATGACGTCATCTACATACATACACTACAGTCCAGTACGTATTACCTGGTCAGGGTTGGTCAGAGGTTCTAAGGTGAGTAACCTTGCTATGATAAATATAACATCATTCACATACACACTATAATACAAAGTACGTAATATGACGTCATCCACATACATACACTACAGTCCAGTACGTATTACCTGGTCAGGGTTGGTCAGAGGTTCTAAGGTGAGTAACCTTGCTATGATAAATATAACATCATTCACATACACACTATAATACAAAGTACGTAATATGACGTCATCTACATATACTACAGTCCAGTACGTATTACCTGGTCAGGGTTGGTCAGAGGTTCTAAGGTGAGTAACCTTGCTATGATAAATATAACATCATTCACATACACACTATAATACAAAGTACGTAATATGACGTCATCTACATATACTACAGTCCAGTACGTATTACCTGGTCAGGGTTGGTCAGAGGTTCTAAGGTGGAGGCCATGTCCAGGGCTAAATGTTCAGGGACCAGGACTTGAAGCCAGGCACCGTGTGCTGCGTAGGGACGTTCAGCGTTGACAAACGTGCCAGTGACAGAGGGAGCTACCAACGTGATGGCCGAGTCTCCCAGCACAGACTTGAATGTGAAGTGACGTCCATGTAGTACACGACCTCTGTGAAGTACGTGTAGCGTTAGTATATTGATATAGGGTGTATGCATTGATGTCAAAGTGTGACAAACCTGATGGCCAGAGGTAGCAGACTGCCTGCCTCTAAGTTAAATGTAAGTTGTAGAGACTGTAATTTCCTTAGTGCGGTCAGTTCACAGCTGTCCAGGCCAGTTTCTTCTTCTCTGTCCAAGGTTTGACTGCTGAAACATAAACTGTCTATCAGATCATCACAATGTCATAACATTCAAACTTAGTGGTTAGTTTTCTCACAACTCTGTGCTATTTCTTGCATCACACCAACCAAACATTTGCTAATTTTATTTTGAATACAGACATATTTTAAGGCAGTAGGGTACCGACCTTATATCTCAAAAATTAGAAATGTTTTGGGTCTAAATTTGTTGTCATTGTGTAGCTAAGGGTCACATGATAAAAACTTCAAAATGTTTGACCGTCCCGAAAAAAAGAAAAATTAATGAAATTAACATTGGGCCTTATGGGCTTAAAATTTCAAAAATTCATATAAAATTAATTTGCACGGTGACCCCCTAAGATTGTTACATATTTAAAATTATCTCAAGCTGAAGTATCATTGTGCAAAATTTCAGATTTTTTGACGAGAAAAGTTTGAGTGTAATGGCCGACGTCGGACCATACCCTACTTCCTTAAAATAAACCAATGTATATAGTTAGGTACGATAAATTTGAAATAAAATGATAGAGGAGCCCATACACTGGAATACAAACATGCCAGTTAGTTTTTATCTCTGTGCTAGCAAGGCAAACTATGTTTCTTCTTCTCTGTCCAAGTTTGGACTGCTGAAATTTACATAATATTTAAATGTATATTTGTTTAGCATCAGAGTTCCTTACGTATGACATGCCATCATATTTAATGCACTTGGAGGCCATACTGCAGTAGTGAATAACATTGCTTAGCATAGGACAAACTTTGTTTTACCCAATTTTATTACAATTTTTTTTTTTTTTTTTTTTTTTTTGGTTATAATTATTATTATTTTTTTTTTTGTTATTATTATTTTTCTCACATACTTGAGGTACTAATTCAACCTGTTAACAACATCAATGCTCTAAAAAATATTGCTAAGTATTTTTAAACTGGCAAAATGTGCCATTTTCCTATACTGGCCAATGTTATTTAGTACTCACTTATGACGTCGACTTTAACATGAACTTTAGGACAACATTTTCTTGGCAAAGTGGACACACTTCTTGTGAACTAAAATGCCAGAAGCTACGTACAAAGATTGGCAAGCTACATTCTCTCCACAGGGAAAGTATATAAGTAAGATTTGTCCACTGAGAACACCCACAGTACTTGACAAATGCCAGAAGCTACGTACAAAGATTGTCAAGCTATATTCTCGGCACAGGGATAAGATTGTCCACTGAGACTACCCACAGTACTTGACAAATGCAAGAGATATCTCACGGCATTTGTTCTACCTTCCTCACAGAGCTACGTTTCCATGGCTTTCTTGTTCTATAAAGCAAATGTCGGGGAGATTTTCCTAGGCCATGGAAGACCTTAAAGCCCTTGCCAAGTTACTTTTTTATCATTTAGAATACTAGACTGATAATTACCATACCTTATTATCCATGAATTAGACACCAACATGTTAATTTTGTATTTATTTTAATTTGACTGTTATTTCAAGTATCTGACGTCACAATGTACTGATAGGGCCGTGATAGGGTTAAAGAACTTGAGGGAGGGGCTTAAATTTATCACGTGACCAGAGCGGTGACTGTGATTGGCGGCGGTACATTGTGACGTCAGATACATGAAATAAACGTCAAAATAAAAATAAATACAAAATCCAGGTGTTGGTGTCTAATTCCTGGATAATAAGGTATGGTAATTATCAATCTAGTATTCTAAATGATAAAAAAGTAACTTGACAAGGGATTTGAGTCAAATGACTGGATATATATATATATATATATATATATATATATAATATATATTTTGCAAAAATATTTTAAAATTCCTTTTTTTTTTTTTTTTTTTTTTTTTTGCAAAAAGATGTTGTTATTCTAGGACAGAGGTTAATTGTTCATATTTGTGTCAACTTACGTGCTGAGGTCTCCGTGCCTTTGGTTTCTCATTGGAGGTAAGACAGGCCGAGAGCTGAGTAAGCCTTTACGTAGAGCTGCCTTGATCTGCATACTGTCGTCTTCTGATAGGCTAGGTCTGGGGGGCTCTTCTGCTTCATTTACCTAACATACAAATATTACAGTTAGACTTTATGTAGAGCTGCCTTGATCTGCATACTGTCGTCTTCTGACAGGCTAGGTCTGGGGGGCTCTTCTGCTTCATTTACCTAACATACAAATATTACAGTTCCATATTTCTGTATTGGTGAATGCCGGGCTGTGTATTTTAGAAGTGGCCAGCCAGTGTGCGATTTTCCAATAATTGTCAAGTCCTTGGCTGTCAATAAGACCATGGCTTGACTGGGACTGGTATAGCATGATTATACCACTGCGCCGCCCCACATCGCGCTGCGCCACCCCAAATCACACTGGGCCGCTACCCCACCCCACACTGCACCGACTAAAATCTGCACGCCAATCACGCTGCCGCTGAAAGTTCTCAAAACGGCGTGACCTATATATCCCCTCCATTCCCTTGATTCCGCTGATGTATGAGGCCAATGTAAACCCTCAAACACTGCATGTCTTCTAGCTCTCAGTGACCTCTAGAACTCGAAATTGCCTCTTAAAAAACCCTGCCCTTAGTCAATTACTAAACCTACGCTGCCACCTTTGACACAGGGGTCTAAACACAATAGCAAAATATGGCAAGAAAAAAGACCAACATGTTGTACATGACCACTGACCAGTCCAGACTGCTGATGTTGAGGCAAGGCAGGTCCAGTCTCTGACCACCAACACCTGGCACTGACGCCACTCAGGTTGGAGCCGTCGTTGTTGATACCTCGAGCCACTTCCTCGCTGACCGAGGGGTCAAGTTCTAACATACTTTCTCCCCTGTGCATGTCCACCACCAGCCAGGGTCCTCCAGCACTGCAAACATATAGCAAGCAATTAGATCAACTTGTCATTTTACAATACCCTCTGGCCTTCAATAATGTTAATTGGAAAAATCAAAATTTGAAAATAGGCAAATTTTTACTAGATTTGCAGTGCAGTTTTTACCATAAGATTTGCTTAACTAAAGAGTAGCACGAATGTGGTACCTCATGTAAATGTAAATTGTGTGGTGAGCCATGTGGTCACGTACACGCATTATTATGATATACATACACAGAGCGTTGCGTCAGCGTGTTTGTTGATAAGAAGTCCATTGATAATGCAAGCGGTGATAACAATGGAATAGTGTTTATAGAGTGAACACGCACCACTTGCACGGGCCCCCCCAGAAGCCGACGGGCCCCCAGAAGTCGACGGGCCCGGGGGAACTCCCCCCTCTCCCCCCTGGTAGTTACGCCACTGGGGACACTTTAAATAGACCAAGGCATGGTTCCCGTCGTCGAGCAACCCAGAGGGTCCGCAGCAAGGGTCAGGCATGCCGGCCTAGACCGCCGTGCAAAGCTACAACGAGACGCCGCTGACGCTACATCTACCCCGCTCTACAAAAGGGTCCGTCTGAGGCAACTAGCTACATTTACATTTGTATTACATATGTCATAAAGCTATATCTCACTAAGTGTCAATAAGGACACAATAAATATTATAATATCAGTCGCAGTTGTTTCCATTTGCTCTTCCTTGGGTTCCTGCACCAAGTATAATCAAATATCTCGCTTAACGTGACAATATCATTAGCTGAAATGTACTAATCGTAGCGTTAATCTAACAGCATAATATGCTCAAGATTAAGGTTTAGTTGTGATTGGTCCATTTTCATCACATGACCTTTAACTTGGGCGCTGATTGGCTTAGACGTTCACTTTGAATTTAGCGGTGGCCCAAATTGGTCTAGCATGTCCTTATAGGGTGTGTACGCATGACATCATTCTGAGTGCTTTTCGATGCTCTTCTTGAGCAATGAATAACATTGCTCAGCATAGGACAAACGTAGTTTTTGGCTATTTTCTTTGGTAAATTAGCTATTTTTTAGTCATTATATTTCTCACATACTTGAGTTAATTACTAATTCAACCTGTTAACAACGTTAATGCTCTCAAAAATATTGCCAAGTATTTTTAAACTGACAAAATGTGTCATTTTCCTATACTGGCCAATGTTATTTAGTACTCACCTATGACGTCGACTTTAACATGAATGAAAACACCCTATAATGTATGTAGTATATTGTCCGTGGTTGATCTGAAGTGGTCCTGGCTATATTAGACTTACCCTACCCAGGCAGTCTCCTCAAGATGTCTATGACTCCTGGACCATTCCAATGTTGAGCCATAGACATGACGTCATACATATACTATATTAACATGTCTTAGACTTACCCAGGCAGTCTCCTCAAGATGTCTATGACGCCTGGACCATTCCAATGTTGAGCCATAGACATGACGTCATACATATACTATATTAACATGTCTTAGACTTACCCAGGCAGTCTCCTCAAGATGTCTATGACTCCTGGACCATTCCAATGTTGAGCCATAGACATGACGTCATACATATACTATATTAACATGTCTTAGACTTACCCAGGCAGTCTCCTCAAGATGTCTATGACTCCTGGACCATTCCAATGTTGAGCCATAGACATGACGTCATACATATACTATATTAACATGTCTTAGACTTACCCAGGCAGTCTCCTCAAGATGTCTATGACTCCTGGACCATTCCAATGTTGAGCCATAGACATGACGTCATACATATACTATATTAACATGTCTTAGACTTACCCAGGCAGTCTCCTCAAGATGTCTATGACTCCTGGACCATTCCAATGTTGAGCCATAGACATGACGTCATACATATACTATATTAACATGTCTTAGACTTACCCAGGCAGTCTCCTCAAGATGTCTATGACTCCTGGACCATTCCAATGTTGAGCCACTCTCAGTTCTTCAGCACAGATACCAACCACCTAAAATCACAACACACACATATATAAATTAATAAATAAATGATTAAATAAATAGAATAAACATGATCCTACTGCAAGTGACCCCGCCCCCTTAATTCTGCCGTGCAACAACACTTAACAATAACACAACGTTATACATGATCCTACTGCAAGTGACCCCGCCCCCTTAATTCTGCCGTGCAACAACACTTAACAATAACACAACGTTATACATGATCCTACTACAAGTGACCCCGCCCCCTTAATTCTGCCGTGCAACAACACTTAACTATAACACAACATTATACATGATCCTACTGCAAGTGACCCCGCCCCCTTAATTCTGCCGTACAACAACACTTAACAATAACACAACGTTATACATGATCCTACTGCAAGTGACCCCGCCCCCTTAATTCTGCCGTGCAACAACACTTAACAATAACACAACGTTATACATGATCCTACTGCAAGTGACCACGCCCCCTTAATTCTGCCGTGCAACAACACTTAACAATAACACAACGTTATACATGATCCTACTGCAAGTGACCACGTCCCCTTAATTCTGCCGTGCAACAGCACTTAACAATAACACAACGTTATACATGATCCTACTGCAAGTGACCCCGCCCCCTTAATTCTGCCGTGCAACAACACTTAACTATAACACAACGTTATACATGATCCTACTGCAAGTGACCCCGCCCCCTTAATTCTGCCGTGCAACAACACTTAACAATAACACAACGTTATACATGATCCTACTGCAAGTGACCCCGCCCTCTTAATTCTGCCGTGCAACAACACTTAACAATAACACAACGTTATACATGATCCTACTGCAAGTGACCCCGCCCCCTTAATTCTGCCGTACAACAACACTTAACAATAACACAACGTTATACATGATCCTACTGCAAGTGACCCCGCCCTCTTAATTCTGCCGTGCAACAACATTTAACAATAACACAACGTTATACATGATCCTACTGCAAGTGACCCCGCCCCCTTAATTCTGCCGTGCAACAACACTTAACAATAACACAACATTATACATGATCCTACTGCAAGTGACCCCGCCCTCTTAATTCTGCCGTGCAACAACACTTAACAATAACACAACGTTATACATGATCCTACTGCAAGTGACCCCGCCCTCTTAATTCTGCCGTGCAACAACACTTAACAATAACACAACGTTATACATGATCCTACTGCAAGTGACCCCGCCCCCTTAATTCTGCCGTGCAACAACACTTAACAACATTAAAACAACACTAAAGCATACTAACATTAAAATAATAGCAAAACCTTTTTTTATTTTACTTTATTTTTTACTTTACCTGTGTGAAAGCCACTGTGCCCGTGGGTGAAGACAGTTGACCTAGCTGTGGGTCAGGAGACATCAGCATGTGGGTCAAACGTGACTCACTTCCATCTAGCGCTGCGTGCCAAGATACATGGTCACCTGGCCACAGTGTGTTCTCTACAACATCATTAAGTTGGAGGTTATTACATAATGTTTATATCTATCTATCTATCTATCTATCTATCTATCTATCTATCTATCTATCTATCTATCTATCTATCTATCTATCTATCTATCTATCTATCTATCTATTTATCTATCTATCCATATGTTATGACTCCACTTACCAGACTGAAAGACATATTTAGCCAGAGCTTGTAACAAGGCAGCAGGCCAGGTAGGAGGTGCAGTTTCTTCAGCTTCTCTCTTCAGTCGAAACGTCAGCTCAAAGCCAAAGCCACTCGGAGCATCAGGCCCTGACACCTCGTGAACACGACCATCACCGTGCAGGTCGGACAGACCAAAACTGAAAGTAAATAAAAAAACAAATTTAAATTTATGCATCGTAAATAAGTATGGCAATAAAAAAAAAAAAAAAAAAAAAAAAACTGAGACAACATGAGTGTTTTGTTGCAAGCTCCTGGGCAGCTGATGGACCAGATGGACATATGTATGTACATACCTGATATAATGCCAATGTGGAGGTATGTTTTGGTCAGGTATGCCAGGGTTGGAGTACATGCTGATGTAGTCTAAAGGGTCTGGACCTCCAAGCCTGCAACATACACAACACATCAAATATTTAGTCAACCAAAACTGACTATAAGTTCTAAATTACATGTGATACAGTAATACAATTTTATTGATTGCATGACGATAGTATTATGCAAATATATAAATATATTGTTAGTATGCGAGGAAAATACCAATAACGAAAAATTAACAATTTGTCAAAGAAAATTGACAATTGGCGTAAACAAAGTTTGTCCTATGCTGAGCAATGTTATTCACTACTCCAGTATGGCCTCCAAGCGCATTAAATATGACGTCATGCGCATACACCCTATATTATACATATTGAGTTTGTCCTATGTTGAGCAATGTTATTCACTACTCCAGTATGGCCTCCAAGCGCATTAAATATGACGTCATCCGCATACACACTATATTATACATATTGAGTTTGTCCTATGCTGAGCAATGTTATTCACTACTCCAGTATGGCCTCCAAGCGCATTAAATATGACGTCATGCGCATACACCCTATATTATATATTTCTCTTTTATATTCGTATTCTCTGAATTACTATAATAAAATATATAATAGTATACAAACATAATTCGCACACATATTTCCTGGTATATTTCGCTATTGTGTGAGTCATTCATGACGTCATCACTGCTACAGCTACATATGTAAGCGATCATGCCAAACCTGCACTGCATTAGTATCTTTCTTATCTCTAGCTGAGCCGAGCTGACTGACTTCTAATTAGAAGTATCAAGTTACAGCTTCGAGGGGGGTGGAGAGAAACACTTAGCAAAAAATATGCCAATCATAATTATGTTATTATAGCTTTACTGCGTTTATATGCCGCGATGTAATCGTGTCGCTGAGTCAATGGAGGTTATCGGTTTAGCGCGCGGGGTGATGCGGGGAACCTAAGGGTCCCCTAATTTAACATTACGCTTACGGGGGAAAACACGTTTTTTGCGATTTCTGAGAAAACTACTCCTCCGATTTTGGAGAAATTTAAATGAGAAATACTAGACATACTTTTACGTGTTTTAAGCCATAGAAAATTTTTACGAATTTTTTAAACCGATAACATCCATTAAAAGTCTGCATTGTTTTGGGGGCTGTCATATTGATTTAATTACTGAATAGCTTACTTTAAGTGTCGTATTCAGATGGCTTGTATCTCAAAAACTAAAAAAAGTAACTGACAAACTTTATGATGACATTTGAATGTTAACAGTAACAGCTACGTATGATAACATTTTCACTATCAGATAAGAGAGAAAATAATTATTGTAGTTAACATGGGATCTTATGGAACTAAAACTGTATAATTTAAAATCTAACATGTTGACTTTTTTTTTTTTTTTTTTTTTTTTTTATTTTGAAGATACCTTATCCTATGATATCACTTTACAAATTTTTTCATTTTTTTTCTTCTTCTACTTTTATTTTTTTTTTTTTCCCGACAAATTCCGAAGTAGCTGATTTTTCGCCTTAAAACAATAAGTTCATAGAGGTTACAAGACGGCTTCTTCAATGTTAGATAATGAGAAGAACTGTTCATTGACTCACATATGATGACCCAAAGTCCTGCCGTTTAAAAACCCTTGAACGTATGTCTAGTATTCTTCATGTAAATATATAATAAATCGGTGCAGTAGGTTTCTCAAACAAACAAACAAACAAACAAACAAAAAAAAAAAAAAAAAAAAAAAAAAAAACAAAAACAAAAAAAAAAAAAAAACTCGCCACAGTAAGGGTGGGTAATGTTTAATTAGAAGACGCTTAACTTTTCCCGTGCTCTACACCGAAGCTCCATCAATGCTATTCGTAAACCCTGTTCTCTGCACCAAAAATGACGATCGCCTATGGTTATTCAAATGGAATGCGCATTTTTTTGGTGCAAGAGGACAGGGTTTACGAACAGCAATATTGATACAATGAAAGTACTTGTACTATGATATAATGTATTTATAACATGTGGGATAACGATTTTTTTTCCTTATATTAAGAAATACATATTTATAAACAAATTGTTTTAAAAAGTTCGTTTCGTTCATTGCTAAATGTAACTCTAAATGTAAATATATATATATATATATATATATATATATATATATATATATATATTATATATATATATATATATTTAAAGAAAAGTAAAGAAAATTTAATTATTATTTTCTTATTTCGAGTTATACATGGTTTCCAATTTTTTTTTTTTTTTTTTTGTCAACTGAAGTTTGCAAAGATTAAGTTTTACGACTGCACAAATAAGAGGGGAGGCCATAGCTTTACAATGTGAGAAATGCCAGCCGTACTATCCATTCTAGTCCGATTGCAATTAGTCCGATTGTTTCTAACCGAGCATTACAATTTTACATACACTCAAATTATTTAAATAACAAAAAAATAATAATTAACACTAAAAATAATAATAAAAATAAAAACACGTAAATAATAACGAAATAAAGTATGTTTTTTCTTCTCTTAATAAAAATAAACCCAAATAAAATAATAACTATTAAAAGCACAGGATTTCTGTTCAAGTTTATATATATATATATATATATATATATATATATATATATATATATATATATATATATATATATATATATAAATATAAATATATATATATATATATATATATATATATATATATATATATATATATATATATATATATATATATATATATATATATATATATATTGACAAAATCACTAAAATCCCTTTCTATTAATATAATTAACTATTATATAAAAGCCGCAATAAAAATATTTCCAAGCGATGATGTCGTTACGCGAACAATCACTACATTTAAATGTATTATTATCTCATTACCATGAAGTGACGTCACCATGTCTGGAGCTATGATGCTACTGTAGGGTGGGGTGGGCGTTTATTCTTAGCGCAAGTTTATAGCACGCGACAAAACAACGTGAGGGAAAAAAAGAAAAAAAGGGTGACAAACTCATTTCCGCAATTTTTTGTCTCCATTCATTTTGAACGACGCGTGCACACACAGCAGCAGCCAGCTATAGAGCAGAGCACGCAGGAAATCTCAATCTTCGTGAGGTTTATTTTTAAAAAATACATAAAAAATATATTTTATGATGACTAGACGAGAAGGATGTGTTTTTTATGCGACTCCTAAAATATATGGAAATAATTATATAAATATATAAAATAATAGACAACTTTGAATGCCATTTTTTTATGGTCTTAAAAAATTCTTTAGAAAAAATAAATAATATTGCTGCATATAAAACTTCTTAGGGGTTGTCTTTAGTTGGCTTGTATCTCAAAATCTAAAAAGAAAAGTTCGTAATGTTTTGATGTCACCTCAAACTCAATGATAACAGCTACCTATGATAAAATTTTCATTACCATCAGATGAGAGAGAAAAGGATTTTTTAAATTTACTAAATTACATGGCCACTTATGGGACTAAAATTTCAAAAAATCATAATTCAAAATCTAGCATGGTGACACCCCAAAATTTTTACATTTTTGAAGTTGCCTTAACCTAATGTATCACCATGCAAAATTTCAGATTTTTCCTTTTTTACGACTTTTGAGTCAAATCCCGTAGTAGCTGATTTATTTCCCGCCTTAAAAAATGCTCCTTCATAATTAAAATAAATTTTGAAATTCAAATTTTATTTGAAGTAAAGACGGTGACCGTTACACGTTGAAAGACGGTTCGAGTGGGGATTTCCAAAACGATATAAGCCCTATACCAATAACATTGAACCGTTTTTCTCGATTTCTAATTTATGTATCAAAATGAAAATTACACCAAAAAATTTCAAAAAAATTCTGTGAGAGGCTGCCATAAATATTGTTTACTTGCAACATAATTAGGATAATTTTGTATATTTTAATAAAATTTCAAAATAAATCCTGTAAAGTAGGCAGCAAGAAATGCACCATTAAAAGTAATGACCGGCCCAGACTTCCTGTCGCAAATTTAATTAAATATACGACACTTGAGTATGTTGATATTTTGTTTACACTTCAACTTTTTTCCTGCAAAACTTTCCTTATATCTCGTATCATGCATTCCAAAAGATATTTTAGCCAACTGTATAGCTGTAGTTATTACCTTAGTATATAAAACGTATTCAAATATTATTTTAATGTCAGTTGCGTATTTTATTTTACTAAGTGTCTTCAATCCAAAACAGCATTAACTAATACAGCATTAACTAATACAGCATTAACTAATACAGCATTAACTAATACAGCATTAACAAATACAGCATTAACTAATACAGCATTAACTAATACAGCATTAACTAATACAGCATTAACTAATACAACATTAACTAATACAGCATTAACTAATACAGCATTAACAAATACAGCATTAACTAATACAGCATTAACTAATACAGCATTAACTAATACAGCATTAACTAATACAGCATTAACAAATACAGCATTAACTAATACAGCATTAACTAATACAGCATTAACTAATACAGCATTAACTAATACAGCATTAACTAATACAGCATTAACTAATACAGCATTAACTAATACAGCATTAACTAATACAGCATTAACTAATACAGCATTAACAAATACAGCATTAACTAATACAGCATTAACTAATACAGCATTAACTAATACAACATTAACTAATACAGCATTAACAAATACAGCATTAACTAATACAACATTAACTAATACAGCATTAACTAATACAGCATTAACTAATACAGCATTAACTAATACAGCATTAACTAATACAGCATTAACTAATACAGCATTAACTAATACAGCATTAATTTATAATAAAAATTATGAAAATAAATATACAGAAAAATATACGAAAGTAATTTACTTGATTATTTATTATTGTTATTATTTTATTGTATTTTTTTATATAGTACGATTATTTTGATTTTTATATTTGTTTTTTCCCTCTTCTACAGCAACCTACATAATAATGAGCCACACATGACAACACGTACTTTCATAAGGAAAAAAGTTAAAAAAATATATAAGACATAATTTTGGGATAACAAAAAATAATATAAAGATTTATATGGTACACCAATGGAGCTTATCGGTATAGCGCGAGGGAAAAGCTAAGGGTCCCCTAATTTAGTATAACGCTTATGGGGAGAATCTCTCTCTCTCTTTTTTATATTATTATTATTTTTTCTTTTTCAATTTTTGAGAAAACTACTGCACCATGATTACGGAGACATTTGAAGGAGTACAAAACACAATTTTAAGTATTTGAAGGCATAAAGCAATTTTTTAAGAATTTTTCATCCCCGATAACCTTTATTATAGCAATACACGTGCTTATCGTGTGAAGACGTGGGAGACGTGGAGACCTCAAGGGATACCATTTTAAATAGCCGAGATATGTGATGCTCCGACTTTTGTGCTTATTATATGAATATATAAGTTTTGCCATATCACATTTCAACGAACATCTGCATTTTAATTTACTTTTTTCCTTCTATCTTGTTGTACTTCTACTTCAAGATAATAGCAATACATTGAACGATATATAAAACTCCACTCACTATGTATATGTCCACCTAGCACTGAGTGATACATTCCATGAGGGGGAGAACTTACAATGTGAGCGTCGAGTTTAAGGAAGTATGTAATATTTATATTATAATAATAATAAACAAAAATCTTGAGATATTTTATAGTTTGAAATATTTTATTCAACCCGGAAAATGGCATCATTTAATTAACCAAAACAATCACTTAGTCATACAACATCGGTACGGTAATATTTTATTAATTAAAGGATGCTATTGCTCTCGATCTAGCTTTAATTTTACTGATTACAGTGATGTAAATTTCATAGACGTAACCTTGTTAAATGAGTCTGTAAATAGGAAAACTTAATACCCATAAGGAATACAAGTAATGCCATCTAATAGACATGCATAGTTTACTTATATTGTTGGAAATCGTTCGAACGAGTTCGCAGCAACTGAAGATTTTTTTTAACGGACGAATTTTTTAAAAAATCTGTATTTTCTCCAACAGAGCTGTTTTAAAAAAGTTAGCTGTTGAATTATGCACATGACGTCATATTTAATGCGCTTGGAGGCCATACTGGAGTAGTGAATAACATTTCTCAGCATAGGACAAACTTTGTTTTTGTCTATTTTCTTTTGAGAAATCTGTCAATTTTTTGTTCATGTTATTTTTCTCACATACTTGAGATACTAATTCAACATATTTACAACATCAATGCTCTCAAAAATATTGCTTAGTATTTAAACTGGCAAAATGTGTTATTTTCCTATGCCACCCATGTTATTGAGTTATCCAACATGGCGATAAATTTAACATGAATACCTACACCCTAAATATCAAGCTTCATTAAAATCCTCTTTCAAATTTTAATGAAGTGTTCCGGCTCATTATAGAGTCGTTTTTTTTCAATTATTATGAAGACGTCTGTTTTACCCAAATATACCTGCCGCTAATTGAACACCTACTAGACGTGATACGAGGCCTCATGGGGTGTATGTCTAGGAATTTGCACCCTGGCACATTATGCGTGCATTTAGAACGAGAAATATACATATAAAATATCTATATATAGGGTGTATGCGGATGACGTCATATTTACTGCGCTTTGAGGCCATACTGGAGTAGTGCATAACATTGCTCAGCATAGGACAAACTTCATTTAAGCCAATTTTCTTTGGGAAATCGTTTAATTTTTTGTTATCGCTATTTTTCTCACATACTTGAGATACTAATTCAACATATTTACAACATCAATGCTCTCAAAAATATTGCATAGTGTTTTTAAACTGGCAAAATGATTTTTTTCCCTATGTCACCCATGTTATTGAGTTATCCAACATGGCGTCGACTTTAACATGAATGCATAGACCCTATAGAAATATAGTATTTATATACATAAAATAACCGGAAACTTCCATAGGGTGTATGCCGATGACGTCATATTTAATGCGCTTGAAGGCCATACTGGAGTAATGAATAACGTTTGCTCAGCATAGGACAAACTTTGTTTTATATTTTCAATAGCAAAAGAAGCTTCAAAGCTCAATTAAAGCCTTATTTATTTGTAGCTCCTAATAAGCTACAAGAATATCACAAAAATTTGTTCAGTTGAAATGAACTCTTATTTTTATGTTAAAAATTAGTAGAAATGATGTTTCCCCTATGCTGGACAATACATTAGGCACCACAAACATGGCGACAAAGCGCAAGGGGCCTATAAAAATATATATATATATAATATACGTATTGTGTATACTCATGACGTCATATTTAATGCGCTTGGAGGCCATACTGGAGTAGTGAATTACATTGCTCAGCATAGGACAAACTTTGTTCTATATGTACAATTACATATCTATGAAAATTCAGTTAATTTGTCCATGTTATTTTTCTCACATTACTTGAGATACTAATTCAACATATTTACAACATCAATGCTCTCAAAAATACATATTGCATTTTTTAAACTGACAAAAAGTGATATTTTCCTATGCTGCCCATGTTATTGAGTGATCCAACATGGCGTCGACTTTAACATAAATGCATACACCCTATATAAAATGCTAAACACACTATAAATGCTGACATTTTCATATTTCTGCCAGAAAAACAAAAAAAACATGCAACAGGTAACAATTTTGAAAACAAAATTCAGAAATATACCACACAAAAATTATATATTTTCAGCATTATATGTATAATTTAATATGGTAATTATCTCATTTAACTACGTAATTTCTAATAATTACAATTAAATGTATGGAAAAACAGCATAAAAATAAAACAAGCCGTCATATTGATAATAACATTAAGTACATAAAGCCTATTTTTCTATACCATAATAAGGTAAACTGAACCTTATCAACAATTATAAATTTTAAATGCAATTATACAGCGAACTTTCATTTGGTTGTGAAATGTTACTCACCAATATTTGACCAAGGCCGTGACTTGCAGAGGGTTGGGCTGGTCAGGGTACACCCTGCGACATAAAGAATACAAGGCTTCTAACCCTGGAGGGGTCGGTAATATCGGAGGACCCAAGGAACTTCGAGATAGCGACATTTCCTCAGTCGCCATTTTAACAAAACTTCACGAGCTTGACGCAAGAGGCGCCACCGTACACAAAAACTTTGTGCATTTGTTTTTATTTATTTCGCGGGGGATTTTAAATAAAAACAATATATTTTTTTTCAATTTATTTAAAGTTTGCGCTTTGACGCCATACTTGATCAATAAATACCAGTGATCAGTGTACAGGAAAAATGTTATTTTTTATAAATTAGCAAAAAATTTCTCATTTAAATTGTTATAGAATAAGTTGGAGCCAAGAAAAATAAAAACTTTATTCCCTTATATGGCCAAATTTGTTTTTATTTTAACGTATTTTTTAGTGGCAGGAAAATGGTCAAAAAAAGTTTGCCATATCGAGATTTTAGAAATATTAATTTATATTTTATTTATTTGTATCTAAAAATTAGAAGAAGAAAATTCAAGGTAATTTTTTTAAACATTTTATTTACAAAAATGTGTGTAACAATAATTAAAATTTGAACAAAAAAATCATCAGTGTTTACATAATTATATATATATATATAATATTGTTACAAATATGATAATAAAACAACTAAGAAAATCACAAATGTATAAAAATATCTAAAATTTCCCAATTTTTAACAAAAGTTCAACCATCCCATATATTGTACAAAAATCATTTGTTTTTATTCTTAATAAATAAAATTATTATAATTAAAAAAAAAAAATGTAAATTAGCAATATTGCACGTACTGATTATGTAGCCACGTAGTTTTTAATTAAAAACTTATATTTAATAATGTAACTTTGTGAGATGCTTAATAAGATGTTAATAAAAAAAAAATGTCTAGCATCCTATCATATAGCTAAATATCAACGTTGATTTGACCACATAGTCATTGATTGGTAATTTATTTTACATAAGGGAAATGATAGGTGTGGACTTTGATGGACTAGGACTCACTAATGACCCGCCATGCAGTACTCCACATGACATCACAATTGCCTCCGACATGTTGAGAATGGAAAATAAATTTCATTGATTGTACGTGACCAAATCAACACAACAAACACGGGATTTGCCTACTGAATGCTGGCGGAATATTTGTGATATATGTAATCCAGCGTTCTCGTCAATGTTGGCTCGACATTCAGCCAGCAGTAAAGGGACATTCTGCCGGCACTCAACGAATGCTGGCTCATTGATGGCTGTTTCATATTTTTGTTGTTTAATTGGAGAGGGTAAAATGTTTACAGACATTTTTATAATTACTGTACAAAATATAAAAATATATAAAAATAGACCATAATATACCATAGAGAAGCCCTAATTACCTGACATAATTAATTGTTCACATTTTACTTTTCCTAGTAAAGAAGTTCATGATTGCCTCCATGCAGTCCTCGGACCCCCATCTCTCCTCCAGTCTCTGGCACTCTGCGGCGTTGGCTCTTGACAAAGCTTCTCTGTCCCAGCCACGAACCAAGGACTTGCCATGTCTTATAGGCTGAAATATAAGTCAGATATTTAGTACATAATCTCTGACACTGCAGCGTTGGCTCTTGACATGGCTTGTCTGTCCCAGCCATGAACCAAGGACTTGCCATGTCTTAGAGGCTGAAATATAAGTCAGATATTTAGTACATAATCTCTGACACTGCAGCGTTGGCTCTAGACATGGCTTGTCTGTCCCAGCCATGAACCAAGGACTTGCCATGTCTTAGAGGCTGAAATATAAGTCAGATATTTAGTACATAATCTCTGACACTGCAGCGTTGGCTCTTGACATGGCTTGTCTGTCCCAGCCATGAACCAAGGACTTGCCATGTCTTAGAGGCTGAAATATAAGTCAGATATTTAGTACATAATCTCTGACACTGCAGCGTTGGCTCTAGACATGGCTTGTCTGTCCCAGCCATGAACCAAGGACTTGCCATGTCTTAGAGGCTGAAATATAAGTCAGATATTTAGTACATAATCTCTGACACTGCAGCGTTGGCTCTTGACATGGCTTGTCTGTCCCAGCCATGAACCAAGGACTTGCCATGTCTTAGAGGCTGAAATATAAGTCAGATATTTAGTACATAATCTCTGACACTGCAGCGTTGGCTCTAGACATGGCTTCTCTGTCCCAGCCATGAACCAAGGACTTGCCATGTCTTAGAGGCTGAAATATAAGTCAGATATTTAGTACATAATCTCTGACACTGCAGCGTTGGCTCTTGACATGGCTTGTCTGTCCCAGCCATGAACCAAGGACTTGCCATGTCTTAGAGGCTGAAATATAAGTCAGATATTTAGTACATAATCTCTGACACTGCAGCGTTGGCTCTAGACATGGCTTCTCTGTCCCAGCCATGAACCAAGGACTTGCCATGTCTTAGAGGCTGAAATATAAGTCAGATATTTAGTACATAATCTCTGGCACTGCGGCGTTGGCTCTTGACAAAGCTTCTCTGTCCCAGCCATGAACCAAGGACTTGCCATGTCTTAGAGGCTGAAATATAAGTCAGATATTTAGTACATAATCTCTGACACTGCAGCGTTGGCTCTAGACATGGCTTCTCTGTCCCAGCCATGAACCAAGGACTTGCCATGTCTTAGAGGCTGAAATATAAGTCAGATATTTAGTACATAATCTCTGACACTGCAGCGTTGGCTCTTGACAAAGCTTCTCTGTCCCAGCCATGAACCAAGGACTTGCCATGTCTTAGAGGCTGAAATATAAGTCAGATATTTAGTACATAATCTCTGACACTGCAGCGTTGGCTCTTGACATGGCTTGTCTGTCCCAGCCATGAACCAAGGACTTGCCATGTCTTAGAGGCTGAAATATAAGTCAGATATTTAGTACATAATCTCTGACACTGCAGCGTTGGCTCTTGACATGGCTTGTCTGTCCCAGCCACGAACCAAGGACTTGCCATGTCTTAGAGGCTGAAATATAAGTCAGATATTTAGTACATAATCTCTGGCACTGCAGCGTTGGCTCTAGACATGGCTTCTCTGTCCCAGCCATGAACCAAGGACTTGCCATGTCTTAGAGGCTGAAATATAAGTCAGATATTTAGTACATAATCTCTGACACTGCAGCGTTGGCTCTAGACATAACTTCTCTGTCCCAGCCATGAACCAAGGACTTGCCATGTCTTAGAGGCTGAAATATAAGTCAGATATTTAGTACATAATCTCTGACACTGCAGCGTTGGCTCTTGACATGGCTTGTCTGTCCCAGCCATGAACCAAGGACTTGCCATGTCTTAGAGGCTGAAATATAAGTCAGATATTTAGTACATAATCTCTGACACTGCAGCGTTGGCTCTTGATAAAGCTTCTCTGTCCCAGCCATGAACCAAGGACTTGCCATGTCTTAGAGGCTGAAATATAAGTCAGATATTTAGTACATAATCTCTGACACTGCAGCGTTGGCTCTTGACATGGCTTGTCTGTCCCAGCCATGAACCAAGGACTTGCCATGTCTTAGAGGCTGAAATATAAGTCAGATATTTAGTACATAATCTCTGACACTGCAGCGTTGGCTCTTGACATGGCTTGTCTATCCCAGCCATGAACCAAGGACTTGCCATGTCTTAGAGGCTGAAATATAAGTCAGATATTTAGTACATAATCTCTGACACTGCAGCGTTGGCTCTTGACATGGCTTGTCTGTCCCAGCCATGAACCAAGGACTTGCCATGTCTTAGAGGCTGAAATATAAGTCAGATATTTAGTACATAATCTCTGACACTGCAGCGTTGGCTCTTGACATGGCTTGTCTGTGCCAGCCATGAACCAAGGACTTGCCATGTCTTAGAGGCTGAAATATAAGTCAGATATTTAGTACATAATCTCTGACACTGCAGCGTTGGCTCTAGACATGGCTTGTCTGTCCCAGCCATGAACCAAGGACTTGCCATGTCTTAGAGGCTGAAATATAAGTCAGATATTTAGTACATAATCTCTGACACTGCAGCGTTGGCTCTTGACATGGCTTGTCTGTCCCAGCCATGAACCAAGGACTTGCCATGTCTTAGAGGCTGAAATATAAGTCAGATATTTAGTACATAATCTCTGACACTGCAGCGTTGGCTCTTGACAAAGCTTCTCTGTCCCAGCCATGAACCAAGGACTTGCCATGTCTTAGAGGCTGAAATATAAGTCAGATATTTAGTACATAATCTCTGACACTGCAGCGTTGGCTCTTGACAAAGCTTCTCTGTCCCAGCCATGAACCAAGGACTTGCCATGTCTTAGAGGCTGAAATATATATGTACAAATGCAGAAACCATAATGTCAACAGCAAAGATTATGCTTACATAATAGACTATACATAGCTAAGAGAAGGCTTGGGAATTTTTTTGGAAAATTATGAATTAATTCTTTAGGAAGCGGTGCTTTTTTTTTATATAATTTATAATTATATTTAAATTGATAACCTACGTTGATGTGTATACTCACATGAACATTGATGTGTGCTGCTAGTTTTCTCAACATAGGCCAGATGTCAGCGTCTAGGTTGACTGACACTCGAGACACCAGACCATGGGACAAAGCCTCCTCTGCAGTCAGCTTGCGTCCAAGCAGCAACATCTCGTTGGCCTGTACGTCAACATCATGCATTACTGTACGTTATATATTTATTTATAACACAGTCTTTTATTAACTGTACATTCATTCATTTGCTTGTTTGTTTGTTTGTTTGTTCATTAGTTTGTTTGCTCATTTGTTCATTTGTTTGTTCATTCATTCATTCATTCATTCATTCATTCATTCATTCATTCATTCATTCATTCATTCATTCATTCATTCATTCATTCATTCATTCAATCCTTTGTTCATTCATTCATTCATTCATTCATTCATTCATTCATTCATTCATTCATTCATTCATTCATTCATTCATTCATTCATTCATTCATTCATTTGTTCGTTTGTTCATTGGTTTGTTTGTTTGTTCATTTGTTCCTTCATTCATTCATT